>JAQFZH010000056.1:0-66192 GCA_034695485.1 Entomobrya nivalis | reverse complement strand
CCTAGGTGGTGGCGGTGACAATGATTCTAACATTTTGGACAATCCAGATACCTCGTAATGGAACAAATACCGGAACATTATTAGCGCAAAAGCAACCTGCGTTGTGTGTATTGAAGCAATAAATATCAGGATATCGCTCATGTGAAAAGCCATATTCATATTTATTGTCCATTTGCAAAACGTTATCGCTCGTGATAATGGGAAACTCTACAAATAAAATTAGACATATGTACCTTTACGTAAAATTGTAAAATTTTCAAGTTACTATTTTAAATAAATAAATATATAATTTTACATACCTCTCGACAGGCACATAGTACAAATATGGATGATACAACATGAAACAGAGCGGTAATGGTCTGCAGTCCAATGGTTACTTTTGCTTTAAATACCACCACTAAAACATTCAAACAACCACCACAAATTAATTTATAATTTAGCAAAACAATGCATGTGGATTATAAAAGAATTTAAAATCCTCTTATTACAATCAATGGGAGTTTCAAATTCGAAAAAATTCCAAATAACGTGACTTGTGTTGCTAGTTTCATTTTTCAGGAAACCTTGATACTGCTCATTTAAAGTTTTCTGTAAGTTTGAAATATTTTCAAACACTTTGTCACTTAAAAAGCAATAAAAGAAAACAATACAACAGGACACCATCTAAAAATAATAATAATTTTACATAAAGGTTTCATATTTAATGCAGTGATTCGTTATTCGACAACTGTAGATGGAAGCTAATTACAATACCAGTTGAAATCGTCCGACGAGTGATGCTCGTATGCGATGACTATCAAGAAAGAATCTCAAATCTTGTGAGATTCCAAGACGAGGTCTAGCGAAAGGGTCTTGGTGATCCATTTTCGAAATTTTCCAAATAGATGGCCACAATTACGATGATGCTACCAGTCGAAGTCGTGTAGTACAAAAACTCTAAATACGGTAATATCCTTATTTACTGAACGTTGCAGAGTATTTTAGTTGCCCTGCTCTTGTAACACAAACCACAGCCATGTAATAAAATTTAATATCATAAAATCATTTCAAATGAATTCAGGGAATGGTTATAAAAGAATGGGTGATTAGATTGGAGATCGAAGTACTATCAAATGCTCAAGGGCAAACGGCAACATGCTATAACCTGATGTATTGTTCCGTTGTAACCGTATTTTAATTGCAGTGAGTTATTACATAGATATGATTAAACTATGACACGTTTCTTCCGTGTTATTAATTGAGTTTGGTTTTACTATTTTGAGTTCCTTCAAACATGATTTAACATCAACAGGCAATAAAATCCTTACGTAATTTCTACAAAAATATTTCAGTAAAGTTTTTATTCTGCAATGGATGTATTTGTTATTGATATCAAAAGTATATTGTGAATCTGAAGAGTTTAAAAATTACAAAAACAAACTTTCATAAAATTTGTACTTGCATGTTTCCTCAAAACATGTTTTTGCTTTTACAGATAATGGTTAACGAAAACAATGCTAATAGATAGACTATAGAAACCTCACAAACTATACATGTTAGGATTTTTGGTTAAAAATGTTTAAAACAAAATGACATAACAGACAAATAAGTTAACGATTATTCATATACAAACTTTAAAAAGTTTACAATTATTTTTTTATATATTTGAGGAAGTACTAAAAAGAACACGGCACGGCAGTCCTTATTTAATGTTACTATATAACTAACAATAATGGCCAGGGGGCGGTGGAGATAATATTTGAACTGTATTCAGTAGCCCAGTTATTTCATGGTTAAACCACAAACGATATATTATAAAATATAAGGCAACTTGCCAATTCTGATACATAAACACACACACCACGATTTCATCAAGAAGAAAAGCAAAGTTCATCCTTTTTGCCAAATTACAAAGCCTTATCGCTCGTAGTTTTGGAGTTGTCTGAAAACAATAAATAATACATCATAAATAAAATAATATATTGAATAAAACTTTACACATTTAATGATAAATAAAGTGAGATCTTTATACATACCTCCCAAGAAGCCCATATAACAAATATCGAGGAAACAATATGAAGTATTGCTTTGATAACATTTAAGGTCATCCAAATGTAAAGTTTGGAAAAAGCCGCTGAAAAACCACCATAAAATAATGATTAAATAAAATGTTAAAATTAAACAATATCTACTTGACATATGTTATAAAGGTAAAGGTAAAATATCGTACTTTCAAGAGCAGAATTTTGAACAATCGGCGACTCCGAAGCGCTTGATGTTCCATTTTCATATTCGGTGAAGTTTGTGTATTTCCTGTTGAAAGCTGAAGACGACATTAACATCAGCTTTTGAAACAGTAATGCAGCCAGCAAATATCCAATTGACCCAGACTGTATTGTTAAATTAAGATTTGGTTAATTAAATTATTATAAAGATGGTTTTCGAAGTTACGTAACGAATTTAAATGTAATTTGAAGGATAGTTTATTGTTTCAGTGAATAATAAAAATTTATACCAATTGAAGTGCTCCAATCCAGTATCCTCTTTGTCGGTAATCACTCAGAAGCTTTCTTTCGTTGCGAAATACTCCTCTTGGATACAAATTGTTTTGTTGATCCATTATTGTATCTTTGAGATATGTGATAAATATTTTTATAGTTATATTTCCAGGGAGCATGCAACTTGTACAAAACTGCTTAGTAGCTTAACATAAATTAGAATGAGCACTTTTATAAGGTAGCAGAGTCCATCATCATTTATCACAACTTCTATGTACGTTGAGTCAAGATATGAATGTTGCAATGCATTTGTAATTTTAACTAAGTTGACTCATACAAGAAAGGGGAAAGAGGTTTTATCTAAGTCTAAGATTATAAGGGCTCTATTCATTACATTGCATGTGTATTTATCATTTAGTATGTTATGGGTTAAAAGCACAAGTAGCTCTGCATACGCATGAAATTTTTTCGGCTATTTGCCGCATTATATGTTTGTTATAAACCTTGCACTGGACTTGGAAGAATTATGCATAACTGCGTACAGATTAGTAAAACGAATGTAATTACTGAATATTTTTGGGATTAGTATTTCTTCATCAAAATTTCTGAACTGGTATGAAATGGACCATCACTATGATATGTATGTGTATCTCAAAAGAAACAATTGCGGAAATGGATTGATTTGTTAAAAGTGTTATATCATATATGTTAAATACGTAGTCGTGTAGAAAAAAATGGAAATAACTTCAATGCTAATGCTTGTATTTTTCATAAATGATCGATATGTAGATCCAACAAGAAAGCAGGAACTTTTAAAACAGCGTTAAAATGAGCAAAGTAGAGGTTTTTATAAATTAAAGTGATAACTCTTTAACGTTTCGTAATAACACTAGTATTATTCGTTCAGTGTTTTTCTGAAGATATTCTGATATCGGACTCCAGTACATCAAATATTATATATTTTTTTACTTTTTTGTTGTAAAATCTAAAAACTAACATAATATCATTATAACACAACAAAACAACGAAGCATGTACTAAAAAATTATGTAATATTTTTAACAATCCCATTCTAGTTCATTGTATAAAATATTTGTAAAATTAGCATGTGGAATGGGATCTTTCACCATATATTTAAAACTGTGCAAGATGTAGTTAAATGGGTCAAGTAATTTTGTATTTAAAATTACGAGGAGATTATTTTCTTAAAATTTAAATGTATTATAAAACGTTCCGAATTATATACATAATAGCCAAAAAAGTAACCCGTTATTTGAATATACGCATAAAAATGTACATTGTCCTATTATTGTATATGTTCCCAATGTACAATAATATTAACATAAACATACTTATAATTAAATTTAAAACAAAATCATGTTCAATAAAACTTATTTAAGATTGTTTGTTGGATTCTAAAAAAATGCTTTACGAAAAAACTAACAACTATGTCCAGGTGGAGGTGGCGCTAACTTCAGTTCCGTATTAAGTAGTCCACGTACTTCAAATTCAAACCAGAAGCGAAACAGTACAAAGCAAATTGCGAATTCCCAATCCTGATACATAAACACAAACACAACGATTTCGTATAGGAGAAAAGCCAGATTCATTAGTCTTGCGGAGTTACAAAACCAAATGCCAAGTAATTTTCCCGCATTCTGTAAATATTTTAATAATTTTACCACAATTAAAAACTGATATATAATAACTGATTAAATTTAGCTTTCTAGAACTATAGCATAAATATTTTACATACCTCACGAGTAGCCCATATGATTAAACTTGAGGATAACATATGGAGAAACGCTCTAATAGTATTTAAGGTCATCCAAAAGAACAGTTTGGAGAAAGCCGCTGCAACAAACCATACAATATGAAACTTTAAAATCATTTAAAATAAAAACTAAAATATCTATCTACTTGTATGCAAGTTAAACAGCTAAAACATGGTACCATCAAGGGCAGGATTGTGAACGTTAACCTCCAAAGTGCCAACTGTCTGATTTTCAGATTTGACCAAATAGGTGAACTTCCGGTTAACAGCCGACGACGCTGCCGACAACTGCTCAGTATGGACAAATACCGCCAACAAGTAAATGATTGACAACGTCTAAAACATTGAAACAATTTTTTATGAAATATAAGCGATGCCAAAAATTGAAAAATATTATTTGAGTAAAATAATTTAATAATAAATAAATATCTTACCAATTGAATTACTCCAATCCAATATGCTCGTCCTCGGTAATTTCCCAGACACGTCTTTTTATCACGGAGTGATCCTGGTGATGGCAAATCGTTTGGTTGGTCCATTATGAAAACTTAAAAATTCCAGGTAGTGCTAAGGCAATAAGATAATTCCTTCGAAAAGACGCACTAATTTTTGATAACTGTTCAACAGCTAAAGAAAATCTAGAATGAGACTCTCAACCTGATTTTAAAATCAATCGCAATCAGTTTATTGCATAGGTACACTATAAATACTACCTACCTACATACCTATATTCGCGACATTGGTGCCAGAGTGTTGCAGCAATGCAGTAAATAACTAATATGACTCATCAAAAAAATGAAAAGGATATTTTCACCAAGAACAAAACATTTCGATTCGTTATATTTTGTTTAATAACATGGTATGTATGCACTTAATTAAATTATGTATACATTAAAAGGTATGGGAAAAGTTCTCTTCTATGCGTATTTTGCATTGGTCGTTTTACTGGACACATACATACATATTTACATTACATGTATTTATTTGTAGGTTCATACATGTTCTTGCAGAAATTCATAAGTTAGTGAAAAGGAAGTCAAGGTATACTAATACCGGTGTTTAAGATAAAGATTTTATGACATTAAAATATGACGATGACACTGCTATGATGATTTAAAATACATCACTGCCATTTGTTTAACGTTTTGCCAACACATAATTAAATAGTAATACGATTTGCTTATATTAGTATTTAAGGAATCAAAATTTGCAACGTTTTCTCGTGATATGAAAAAACCAATATATTTATGTATTATATATAAACAACAAATTATTTGTTACAACATCATGACGACATTTTCGAAATAAATAAATTGATTAAAATCCAATTTTGAACTACGAGTCTTATCAAACATGAAAAATATGCAAACAATTTGCAACAGACATGTCGCCAAAATTCAATGTTAACAATTTGGAAAGAAAGGTGATTGATAAAAATAAAACAGCACATTAACTAAACAAGCTTATTGGATTTTTGGTTCTGTCATCCATTACAGATTTCTTATTTTTGGTACAGATAAAATATGAGAAACAACGTTTAAGGTTAAAGTTATTTTTAACGATATAACGAAATGATGAATATTTTCTTTGTGAATTCTGGTACAATAAATTACTTTTGCAATATTTCATGATTCATTAAGCAATTTAAATTTGTTGGTGACAAAGTTATGCATCATAATTTACTTAATGACAAATTACTGAGAAAGTTAAAACTCTCAAGGTATGATTCAATTGAACAAGGTGAAATTACAAAACGCGCTACTTATTTCAAATGCTAATTCAACAGATACTATTCTACAAAACATAATTTAAATGATAACATATTACAATGCAATTTTTACTTTTATATTACTTCATTTTAAATTATGAAAATAAATGGTTGAACAATTTCATCATTTTGTAAGACGAAATAATTTAATTACTAATAAACAACCATTTTATTGACTACGAAGAAAATGTTAAAAGTATGTGTACGCCGTGTAAATATGCCACTAGAAAATGCTTTAAAAGTCAAGCACAATTGCTTACAATGCAAGGTCAGAGGGTGGTTAATCCAGAATTCAAATGAAAAGTACATTTTCTAAGACAGTTTTGCACGCTGATTAATAATAGCATAACTATTTTCCCGAATGGGCATGTGTGTTGGGGTTGCTATTTACCGTAATGCTTAAGAACGCAAGCTTATGACCCGAAGATGGACAAGATGCTGTACCTTCTTAAGCATTAGGATAAATGGCAGCCCCAACAGACATGCCCATTCGGGAAAACGGTTATGCTATTATTAATCAGCATGCAAAATTGACCTAGAAAATGTACTTTTCATTTGGATTCTGGATTAGCCCCCCCCCCTGACCTGCATTGTTAGCATAATACAGATTAAAACGGTCCAATTTTATTTGATTGGATATGTCATATTTCATCGAAAGTGCCAGTATTCTTAGTGAAATAAGGAGTGACACTTGAGTCATTACAATATATACGCATTCATTTTTGTGCTTTCTAGTGAATGGCTTTTTGCACCTTTTTTGTATTTTCGAATTGAAATTTCTGCAAAATAATTTAGTATTACAATAAAGTATACAATATCATTTTCTTTTATTTGATTGCTATAATTCTAAAATGAACCAACACGGTGGGGACGAAAACAATGTAAGAACATATAGTTTCACAAACACTGAAGCCAACGAATGTAACATATTTAAATTGTGGAAAATAGCGTTTAATATTTTATACTACATTGGGGCAACTCCATACAAAATACTTTCTTCGGAAAACGCTAACTGGTATTTGAAAACTTCCAGAATTCGGAAAGTAAGTTACCATAAAAATGAAAAGTACAAGGAAAAAATTCCACATGAATATTTTAAGTTATTGTTATAGTATTTATACCATATTAACATCATTTTTAGATATCATCTTTGGTAATAACATGGATTCCGTTTTGGCTAAACGAGTATACTATCTTTATGGATGAAATCGAAAACCACCTTAAGCTTCAAATCAAACCAGCAAAAGCATACTTTTCATTGTTGAACACCGTTATAATTAAATGCATGTACATTTCTTGTTTTCAAGCGCTTTATTGGAACCCTGTTAAACTTACTAATATGATAAATCAAATTAGTACCATACTTTTAGCCTCGCAAAACAACAGCACCAAATCAAGAACAATTGTATACTATCTACTTCAATTACACGTTATTTTACTGTTTGTGGATCAAGTGGCAATGTATTTGACCTGGTTGACTGAAGTGCTGGTCCCAGAAAAATTAGCTTACAATTTTTGCAATATTTTTGTTAAGCGTGGAAAGCGGCGATTTTTTATGCGCATCTCAGCCGAACCATGCATAGTTAAGCCATTCAATTTCATTATTGGTGTCGTTGAGCTCTGGTTGTTAAACATTTCAAACGTAATCTGGATTATTACCTTCATTATATATGCAGCGTTAGTGCCATTAACTTTATGGTTTGCAGTTAAATATTTCAAAGAACGTTTCGAATCTATTAAATATACGTCCCAAAAGCCCGCAATTTGTAAAGAAATAAAGGCAGTGATTCCACTGTTTTATAAACTAAAGGAGATGTCCACTTCAATAAATTTAGTTTGGGCAAACGTTACTTTCTTTTGGGTAATATTTGTTTCTTTAAGATATGCGTTTAACATGAGTGCGATACTTGAAAAATTGGAATCTTATCTAAAAACAGTAGACGTTTTCTACTACATGTTTTCTTGGGGTCTGGTTTTGTACACCTCAGGAGACGTGTTTTGCATGGTTGGTGCAACCTATGAATATAAATGGTTAATAGGGTTTTGTTTAGATGAAAAGAGAAATTAATGCACTCGTACTGAATTGTTGATGCTTAAAAAATAGATGGAAGATTTTAGATACTGGCTGCTAGAGCATGAAAATTGGATACAGTTCAAAAGACAGATGGATGAGGACGATCTTCAAAAAATTCTTTTAGATATTGATCGTGGTACCATTGGTTTGGGAAGACCTGGAGTGTTTAAGCTTACATACAGTTTTGTTGCTCAGGTACAAATTACTTTTTCCTTAACGCTAGCTCTTTTTTATATGAAGCCATCATGCATCAGTTGTTATAATAAATTCTATGAGGAAAATTTATTTATTGACAGATGTTGATTATCGGAATAACGTTGTTTGTTATCAGTTTTGAAACTTAAACTGTCCACGAATATGATAATTTGATTCGATTTTTTTATCGGTGGTAATGTTCCTAAGCAATCTATGTAATAGTAATAACAAACCGATTTATATTTCTAAAGGTATGTACATATGTGTGCAAGGTGTTTATGTAAAAAAAATTACTTCAGTAAGTGTTTCAGGTACGGCGGTCACTGCACTGTGTATTCATCAAGCTAAGGTACCAGTTCACGTACTTGGACTTTATCCACTTTTCAAAAAACCTTATATTTTAACAAAGTAATAGTCTAAATAACGAATTCCTCTCCTTGCTGAATACAGTCGCTTGTTTGAATGTCTCCCTAAAAATCTCAATCTTGGTCAGGCTTTATGTTGCATATCGGAGTTATCTTTTACATTTATTTGCGTAAAGCAGTATTGCATTTTAATGCAAGGAATTTGCTTCATGCCTTATATAGGTATGGTTTTTCTGCCATACGGTCAAACAAAGGTTTAGTTCTGGAAGATAACCGTCTTTACGGATTGTAAAATGTTTAATACCCTAAGTATGTTTAGTAATATATGTAAAACAAGTTACAGGTAAGTTCATACACACTTATTCAACGTACCAATTCAAAAGGATTACAAACCCAAAGTTAAAATCTCAATTTCGAGGGTAGGTATTTTAATTACTTGTACGTATGTTGATGATACTAAAAAGGCTTTCGAATGCATATGTACGCAATTGGATAATGCATATTAGGTTATGAGTACGCTAAAATACATATACAAAACATACCACAAGGTACCCGAACATTTACAATACAGTACATAGCATTGGAAACAACATGTGATACAATTTCACAAGCATTCATTTGACACTACAGCTTAAATGTGAGTAAAGTAAAGCATCACTTCATTTACAAAAAAAAACTAAGTGGAAAAGATTTATTTCATAACCAAATTTATTCATGAAGAGACGTTTGCGTAGCTTCCAGTGAAATTAAATTAAGTGGCTCGTTTAAATCAATACAGCTCATCAAGTTTTCTTTTGAAAATTTAGCAAGATGAAAGTCGTATTTAGTTCAATGGTTTTACTAATCTTACATTCTCTGAAAACAGCGAAAGGGCAATCCCGAGCCCAAGTACTGGATTTGTACTCTCAACCAAATTCCATCGGGGAACATGTTAAATTACCGCAAACATATGTTGCTAATTTAGCGGATCTAAATTTTGATGATCAGGCAAGGTCCATTTGCGCGACGGGAATGTAAGTGCACATGCTTATATTTAATGCAGTCATATATTTACCACGTGATCAAAAAATGCATCCATTTTTATTTTCTAGTTGGTTACTGTACGAAGACAAAGTATTTAATCCAGCTGGACAACGTGGAGCAGACTATATTTTTGGACGTGACAATGACTGTGCTAACCTGATGGTCTTGTCGGGTGAAGTTTCTTCTGTCCGGTATGCTGGTGACCCCAAAGATTACAAAACGGATTCCCTTACACTTTATGAACACAACTATTTCCAAGGTTCCGAAGAATACGTTTCAAGTCAAAATCCATCTTTGAGTTTAAACAAAGGCTTTGGATCAATAATAATCACTGGAAAAAGTCCCTGGACCATTTTTGATCAGTCAGATTATAAAGGGAAAAGTACCTGCCTTTTAGGTCCAGATTCTGCCAATAGTACACCATTGCTTATTTATGACATTGCTAGTGATGAACACATAGAATTTGGAACAATTAAATCAGTTAGGAAAGGATGTGTTAACCGGCATGAAGAAGGGAAATTTGGAGTTCAATGATAATTTGCAATTTCTTCAATTTCATAACCATGAATCGTCAATTTTGTTTGAAACATGAGGTTAAATTAATATGTATTTGTCGATCATTTTATAAAAATGCTTGTTTATCAATTTTTGTAAAATATTTTATACATTTATGGAGTTTGCAGAATGTTTTTACTTAATTGACTTCAACGTATGTTATTATCATGTGAAATGGCTTAAAGAAGTGTGTTTGGATACTTAATTTACTCTATTATAAAAATGTTATGTTGGTAGATATGTTATTTGAATAAACTTGAATATTTTATAATCGTCCTTAACGAAGAATTGGGATGCAATCGGTTGGTTTTCTTGAACACGTTTACTTATATATAGTTAATTCAGGTGAGCTGGTATGCATGTATTCGAATACGTCTACAAAAAAACTATAATTTGAACTTACTCGCGCAAATAGCTCGAAAATAGGAAATGCACACACACTAATGCATGAATTTATGATCTGATCAATTCGTATGTGGCCATTCAGGGTTTAAACCTTTTCCAATTGACTATTTATTTTCCAATCAATATTTTGATACTCATTTTACCTGGTAACTCGATTTATCGAACTTGTGCATTCCTCATTAGTTCAGCAAAAAATTCCACCCTTGTTTCAATTTGTCGTCAATAATATGTTGATGAATATATTCGCATTATTTTTATTGGTTTTTGTCAAAAGTCAGAACTGTTCTAATTTAAATTTGTTAATAAGCTCTTGTTTGAAAAAAGTTATCAAGTCTTGTATGTAAAAATATTTCATGGGTATGCTTGCTGTGTTCTCGGTGAGTGCGGATAAACCAAAAGAGCTTACAATTTTTAAGAAAGAACAATAGTGCAAACTCAAAGTTAAACCACTAAAAGGATTCTGTTCTTTGTAAAACATGGTTATTATTCACGTTTCATGTTTTCAGACAATATATATATTGGAAGCCTTTAAAGCTAACTACAATGATTAATTTAATTAATAACACGTTTTAAACCGCAAGAAATAACTGTACATTGTATACTATCTAATTCAAATTCACAAATTTTGAAGGTTTCTGGAGCAATTGGCAACATACCTGTCCTGGTTGACTGAATTTCTTCTAGCCAGCTTATAAGGCTTTAATTTTGAATGGCTTTCCATATTAAGTAGGCCTACAATAATTTCTTTTGTTAATGTCTTATGTTGAGGCAGATGAAGCAATATTTGTATTCAGTCATTAAACTATATTTATTTGCTGATAGTTTAATCACTTATACAGCTGACATCTTTGCATGTTATTATCGCATCATTTTTAATACTTTCTATCAAAATTTAATACGATTTGGCTTGGCTCTTGCACAAAGATTTGGCAGACACTTCTCATTTAACGCTTTATAAATAATTGTCCATGGAAGTGTGGACTGTGGAGTACTTATCGAGCTCTCAGCCTAAACCCAAAAACTCGTTTCTTAGATTGTTAAGGTATCTCCATACTAGGTGTGTACATATATGTGGAAGGTGTGCATATAAAACTTTCATTTGGTAAGTTTTTCAGGTACGATGTCTTACTGTCTTGTGTATACATCACCCTGTTGAACTTTTTAAGGTAGAAGCTTACATTCGTGGAATCTGTCGCCATTATAATACTAATCTTTTAACAAAGTAATAAACTTCTAAACGAATTCTTCTCCTGGTAGACTACAGTCGTTTGTCCGGTGCAAAATCCTCCCTTACAATTTCATATCGAACAAAACTAACATTTTATGTATCTAAAGTTTATTTCCTGAGCCGATTTATTTTTCATAGCAAAGGACCCGACACCGTTTGAATATGGAATCTGGGTTGGTAGGTGCTTTATGCATGTTTAGGTATAAGGGCTCTTTGATACGAAAAACATAGCTGCTCAGGCTTCATGTGCTACCTTTTTATGCAGGGAACAGTAACTTAGCAAATCGGTATTACTTTTTAAACCTACCTTACTGGCATTTGTTTTTTTACATTATATTTGTATATCTGTTTTGCCAAATATACTATGCGGGGAAATTAAGTTTTGATGTTGAAATTAGGAATTTTAAAAATGTTAATCCCTCAAGTATGTGTAGTAATGGGTGTAAAATAAAGGACAGCTAAGTACATACCCAATCATTCAACATACTTATTCAAAAGGATTACAAAACAAAACTACAAAATTTCATATTTGAGAGTACGTATTTCAACTAAAGTTAGGTATGTTGAAGACACTAAAGTTGCTTTCGAATGCCATTGGGATAATGCACATGAGGCTTTAGATTTAAAATGCATTTTTGTCATAAACATACATACATAAGAAACCACACTAGGTACTTTAATATACATGCATACTTTGCTGTTCATAAGATTCTAAGCAACACGTGATACCGTTTTACACGCATTTATTTGGCACTAAAGCTTTATGGTTTAATAAATGCAAAACATAGAATACAAATACCTTTCACCCACAAAATATCGAAGTTGAAACGATTTATGTTATATCCACATTTATTCATTAAGAGACCTTTGCGTTGCACGCAGTGAAATAAATTTCAGTGGCTCGATTAAATAATATAGATAATTATATAGTTTTTGTTTGAAAATTTGACAAGATGAAAGTCGTATTTAGTTCAATGGTTCTACTATTCTTACATTTTCTGAAAACAACGAAGGCACAAGAACAAGTATTGTATTTGTACTCAGAACCAAATTCCAACGGGAATTATGTTAAATTACCGGAAGTCTATACTGCTAATTTAGCAGATCTAAGTTTTGATGACCAGGCAAGGTCCATTTGCGTGACGGGAATGTAAGTATAAAACTTTATATTTATTGTAGTCATTTTCTACGTATTTATTGGAAAATATTTTCATTCTATGCATTTATTTTGCTAGATGGCTGCTCTACGAAGACAAACAATATAATCCAGCTGGACACCGTGGAGTAGAATATTTTTTCGGACGTGACAATAATTGTAGTAATCTGATGACCTTGCAGGAAAAAGTTTCTTCCGTCCGGTATGCTGGTTCGGCGAAAGACTACAGGTCAGATTCTTTCACACTCTATGAACACGTGGATTTCCAAGGTCGTGAAGAATACATTGTAACTCAAGCAGCATCTTTGAATTTAAACAAGGGTTCTGGATCAATAATAATCACTGGAAATAGTCACTGGACCATTTTTGATCAGACAAATTATAGAGGGAATAGTATCTGCCTTTACGTTCTAGATCCCGGCAGTAGTACTCCAAGATTTATCGAAGATTTTGCTAGTTCTCTAGAAATAGATTCTGGGGCAATTAAATCAGTCAGGAAGGGATGTTCTGGCCAGCGTGAAGAAGGGAAATTTGGAGTTCAATGATAAGTTGCAATTTTTTCAATTTGATTAGTTTGAAGCGTCATGTATGTTTGAAACAAGGGGTTAAAGTAATATTTGTTGATTCTCTTATTAAAATACTTACTTATCAAATTGTTTTTATAGTTTTATGAATTTATGGAGATTGCGGTGTGTTTGTACTCGAATGACTTCAATGCATTGTTATGATCAAGTGAAATGGCTTGATTTAGCGTATTTGAACAATTAATGTACTCTGTTATAATAATTTTTATGTTGGTAGTTACGTTAATAAAATAAACTTTATTATTTTATAATCGTTCCTAACTGGAAAATAGGATGGTTAGCTAAGTTAATTTTGTCGCTAAAGTTACATGCTTAAAAATAATGAAAAAACGTGCGTAGAATATTCCGAGTTTAATCATCTACCCAATACATATAAGTCATATAACTAAACACAAGTGGTGTTTATACATAAGTCATACCTAAATATTACACATTACAAAGTAACTACATTAACGAAAAAATATGAATATCTTCTCAAATTTAATTACCATGAAATCCTACACAGCATGACGCAATATCGTAAGTACAAAGTCAAAAGAAATGAGCAAGGAAAAAAGCAACACTTTGCACAACTACATATTTTAAAAGTGGCTTAACGATATGTACAAAAATTGTAAAGTAACAGAATCGTCAAAAAACAGTAAAAAAAGCTTAGCTATACAAAATAATCAATCTACAAGAATTCATGATATGAACTATGAATCATAAAACCGATTCGGAATATTTTTTGGGTTGATAATTTTGTAGGAAAGTTAGTCAACTTGTATTTTTTGGAAGAATGTTATGTTATGATATCGGAAGATAAATTAATATTTTAAGGCAGTATTCAATTCAGATTTAAATTTTTCAAGTTTTCTAATTTGTCATTTACTCCATAAATAAACCTAAACCAACTACAAATGTTTTCCGAGCTAGCTTCCCGAAAACATGAGCTCCTCTATCCAAGCTTCTATTCCTACAGCCTTCTGACCACCTATGATTTTTTATGATTTAAAAAGCTTGGACGGAGTAGCCAGTTTCTCAAGAAAGCAAAATATACCAGTATGAAATGTAAGATTACTACATACGAACATTTTCAAGCATCATAGTAAATAGTATGAAGGCCATATTTAACATGAAAATAGACAGCACTTATTAAACACACAATTGGTAATATTAATTTGAAACGAAATTACTTTGGGAAATAATTATGAGCTGAGAAAAAAAAAGTTTCAAAAACCAATTAGACGAAAACCGATTTGAATTTTCGTCGCAATTTCCATACTCTTTCCATATCTAGAGCAGATATGTCTTTAAAGCAGTAGCTTGAACAACATTTGTCGTGTCCAGCATACCTCATAACTTCAATGGTGATAGCTTGTCATTCGAATATTTTTTTATTGCAAAATTCTTGTAAATATTCGAAACTAAAAATGGAAAATCTTATTTCTAATAATTTATTTTACACTTTTACTTTAAGTAATTTAGTATTGCGTTTAATTACAGATAAAGCTTACTCAACGCACGCATTAAACTACTCCCTTACCACAAAAGCCTTAAATGAAAAGTCATTATCAGATCCACACACAAATCACCTAATAAAACATTTTGAAATTGAGCATCAGTTAAACATTAACTATAAAATTATATAATAAAAAATACATCAATTAATATAAATAATAATAATTAATAATATAAATAAACAATAAATCAAATACAAAATTCCCACAGGCCGATCTTGTGCATTTGCAAGATCATCCCCTCGTTCCTCCACCTTCTCTACATTTTCTTGTGTATCAAAAGTAAATGTGTAGTATTTCTTGTAAATACATCCTGAAGGACAGTCCCCAGAGCCCTGGTAGAAAACGTAAGTATTTTTTCCTGAGGGATCGCTAGTCATTGTTATTCCAGAAGAGCCTCCAATCACCCCGTCAGGAGAAGCATCCCCAATACCCAACTCCTTCTCTAATCGTTTAGCCAAATTCTCAGGATTATATGGCTTTGTAAATTCGAGCACATATATCGTATCTTGAAAAATAGGTGTGGACGTTATTGGCCCATAAGCGCTTTTGTCAATGGTATCCAAAGTGTCCTTTTTAACACTAACAATTAATTTGCCTGGTTGCCATTTTTGAGCGTGCTTTACATTAGCAACTTGGGGAAACTTTGACCGGATTGATTGCAAATCCTTTTGGATTTTTTGGACAAGGTCTGTTTGAGGTAACAGTTCTCCAGAGGACTCCAGAGCAATTTGTTCAGCTTCGGAAATATCCTGCATTGCAAAAATGAAATGTGGTAATGTAAAGTGATGTCAATTGTACGTGCGTTTGTCAAAAATTTAAAGTACGAATGTACGCTCATGTCAAGTCAAATTTATCATTTGACGATTGTTAATTGCACATGTAAATATTTTTTAAATCAGTTGCGCACAATCTCAATGATGTTGTGCTAATACAATTTTTGCACTCACCATTTGGGCTATTATTTCTCCGGTAGAATAACAGCTGAGAAAGACGAGAAATAAAAGGCGTTTGAAGGACGAAATCATGTTGTACAACAGTCTTACAAACACACTATCGTTTTTAGTTCAATTGGTTTCGAAATGTTATCGTCTTTGTAAACAAGCGATCAGGAAAAACCTGACACGATTAAAAGCATTAAAAAGTTCTAAATGGAAAATCGCTGCATAATTTTAAAAAAAATATGTTCAAAGAAAGCAAATTGACAACTTAAGGAAATATTTCCCGTAAACCTTGTGGGACACCACAAATGAAGTTATTTCTCAAGACGGATGGAACTATAGCCATATATTTTCTTCTTCCATGTTTTAATATCATAGTTACTTCAACAATATTTCCTACTTGATTACCAAAATCACGTTCATAGCTTGTACGAAGAAATGTCAAAGATAAATTGTGGCTAGTCTTTTTCCCGTGTCTTGCAACAAACTTTGAATTGGAGTTTACAGTTCTAGTTATTATCCGGCTTTGAAATATTTTTTGAGTCACCATTGAAACCAAAAGAGTCATATGAAGTTGGGTGTACAATTTGGAAACATGTATGATATAAAATTCTGGGAAATATTGTCATATTTTAATTATTATTATTCATAATACCACAAGTATCACATAAGTGCATAGATACATTTTGTAACTTGTACTGGATAATTAAAAACATCGATTAATGATAAAAAGCTTTGTGAATATTTCACAAAGTGATTTTATGTCCACCTTTGACTATAAAATATACTGAGCAGTAATTGAGGGCTGTAATAGTATATTTACCAAGCCACTTTTGTGTTTCTTTGGTAGCCTAAAACAGGTTTAATTTAGGTTTAATGAGATATTTTGTTGTCTAAATTTGAACTAAAGATTGATTTCCGATTAGCTGAAAAAATCTAAATGTCACAGCGTTTTTTAAATTTTGAATACATTCTAATGCACTTCGAGTTCCATTTCAACAGAATATTCTGGATTACGCAAACCGGAATCATAAACTATTAGTTCCGAAAATCTAAACTGATACTCAAATACTAAAACTACTTATATAATAAAATTACTAGATACCTCTTTAAAACCGTTAGTTAGTCACAAACCCAGTAATTTGATTCAATTTATACATGTTCTTACAATGTTCTTTTTATAAATAAAGTAACGCTGTAAATCCTTTTGATTGAAACGAAATTATAATCAATTAACGAGAGCCGCCGTGATGTCAATTAAAAGTGGTCCGTTAATTGAAACATGTCAAGTTAAATGTATATAAACTGATAAATAGTAACAAAGACAACTGACAACAAAAATCCGCAAAAACACGAGGTTATGTTCGGAGTTTTGAATGAGGTCTAGCATGGGACTAAGTATGGGTTTAGTGTGAGGTTTCGTGTATGGCTTAATAAGGGGCTAAGCATAATGGTTTAGCATGGGGTTTCTTGTGTGGTTATAATAACAATCTATATTTACCTTTGCCTTTTTTGAAATCCGTACAAACTGTATCCCCTATGCTAAACCCTATGTTAAAATCTTACACCCATGCTAAATCCCAATGCTAAATACCATGCTACATCCCTTTTCAAATCCAATGCTAAATCCCAATACCAATTTCAACTAAAGTTAGGTATGCTAAAGACATTTAAATTGCTTTTGAACGCATATATGCATTGGGATAATGCACGTGAGGCTTTGGATTTACAATCAATTTTTGTCATAAACATACACAAGAAACACCACTAGGTATTTTAATATACACTTTTGCAGTTAATAAGATTGTAAGCAACACGTGATACCGTTTTACATTCGGCACTACAGCTTTATGATTTAATAAAAGTAATATACACAATATCATTAAAGTAATAACAAAGTAGTAATTAAGTAATAAAAATTAAAGTGTAAAACGATTTATTTCAAAGTCACATTTATTTATTAAGAGAACTTTGCGTTGCATGAAATCAAATTAAATTAATATAGATTATTATATCGTTTTTGTTTTAAAATTTGGCAAGATGAAAGTCGTATTTAGTTCAATAGTTCTACTATTTTTACATTTTCTGAAAACAACGAAGGCACAATCACAAGTATTATATTTGTACTCTGAATTAAATGGCAACGGGAATCATGTTAACTTACCTGAACTGTATTCTGCTAATTTAGCAGACATAAGTTTTGATGACCAGGCAAAGTCCATTTGTGCGACGGGAATGTAAGTAAAAAACTTTATATTTATAGTTTTTTGCCACGCATAATTTGTTCAAATATACTCATTTTTACATGCTAGTTGGCTACTCTACGAAGACAAACAATATAATCCAGCCGGACACCGTGGAGTAGAATATTTTTTCGGACGTGACAACAACTGTATTAATCTCTCACGCTTGGGAGGGCAAGTTTCTTCCGTCCGGTTTGCTGGTCCACCCAAAGATTACGCAATAGATTCTTTTACACTCTTTGAACACGTCGATTTCCAAGGTCATGAAGAATACGTTGCAACTCAGACACCATCTTTGAATTTAAACAAGGGTTCTGGATCAATAATAATCACTGGAAATACCGACTGGTTAATTTTTGATCAGTCAAATTATAAAGGGAATATATTCTGTATTAAAGTTCCAGATCCCGGCAGTAGTACTCCATTGTTTATTGGGGATATTGTTACTAAACTAGAAATAGATGCTGGCGCAATTAAATCAGTTAGGAAGGGATGCAGTACTGTGTAACCAGCATAAAAAAAGGAAATTTGGAGTTCAATGATAATTTGTAGTTTCGTCAATTTGATTACATTGAAGTTTGTTTTAGAGGAGAGGTTAAAGTAATAATTTGCGACCATTTAATTAAATTACTTGCTGGAGAAATCGTCTTTATATTTTCCAAATTTTAAATTAACTTCAAAGTGTGTCATAGTCAATTGAATTGGTTTGAGCTAGTTATTTTGGGTACTTTAAGTACTATATAAAAATATTTTTGTAATGGTAGTTTTGTCTGAATAAATAAACTTTATTATTTCATTATAGTTTCTAACGAAAAATTGTTTGAATTTATTTGAGTTTGAAAATTGAAACAGCATTGGTTCTTTTTCTCGAACAACTTTACCTAGAAATGGTTAATTTAGTTGTTTGATGACTTTTAATGATGTCGTAATTTTAAGCAAAAATTACATAAGTTTATAAGTGCATGTGTTGTAAATACTTTTTACGTAGCGTTTGATTATAACTTAGAAATCAAAAATCATTAAGGTTAAACTTGGATACAGTTTTGGTGGTGCAAAATTACTATAATATTTTTTTCACTCGAAATCACAAAACTTAGTTACGCAACAAAATATGGTTTACCCAAGCTAAATATTGTCATACGAGGACTTTTTGGCGAACATTTGCAACCTCGCAGAGGCTAATATTTCTATTGTTTGTGATGCATGTATTTAGCTTTTTGTTTTTGTATACATACTTGTTCCTTGAAATTTAAACTGCCAAAATTATCGAAAAACCATATCTGAAATACATTTTTGGCATGGTCAAAAAAACAATATTCACTTATATTTCTCGAAATCTGTGTGCAGATGGTTTAGCAGTGTTGAGTTCACACCAAGTACCACCTTCGATTTTAAAGCTTATTCTAATGCTCATTTTAAACTCCAAGATATAAGCATTTAAGGTATCAACATGGTTGACAAGTTGGTCATGTGAAAATAATAAAATGATTGAAATTAATTGTTTTCCTAATTTTTGCCAACAAATTTTAAAACAAAATTTTAACCCATATTTTCAGCCACCATATCTTTAAGACAGGAGTAAATAAAACTCTAGTTTTCTTGCATGAACATGGGATAACATTTGCTTAGTCCGCACACAAAATTCTAGATGGTTTACATTTCAAATAAAGGAAATCTGAACATTTGCTTGGATGCAAGTGTTTGCCGAAAATACCATGTACATGTGCATATGTATTCCACTAAACAAAAAGGTGCATAAATCGTCCCCTAAACTATTGTTTACTACAGCCAGAAATGTTACAAATGCAAATATAACTATCAAATAAATTGTATGGTAGCAAAACATACAAAGTATACACATAATTTATAAAATAGATGATGAGAATGATCGTCAGAAACCACGACAACGGGACAAAACGTAAAATGCCACGTTTCACAACAATGCATATTAAATATTACGTAACATTTGCACAAAACAAGATTATTTTCTAAATTAAATGTTATTCGCCTCACTACTCGTCCTAAAAGTATATTTGGGATAAGGAATCTTGAGATTGAGTTGGTGTTTTTTACTTTTAAAGCTAACATAGTACTTTCAAGTTTCATTTTTGTATGCAAGCATATATTTCGCGGGTAAAAATATAACTAAAATTGAAAAGTATTGATATGCTATCCCAAAGCCTAAGTGTGGCCAAATATGGTAGTAATAAAACATGCTACAACACTAAACATGGAATAGAGCTTATAAAAATTCTCCAGTGAAAAAGATTACTCTACGGGTTACCACCTGTTTAATTTGATAGATTTATTATTTTTCATGTATAATCAAGTGTTTACTTCTAAATATTTTTAACAAAATGAAAAACACGATAATATCTATTCTGGAGTACTGGAGTAGTAGTATACTGGAGTTCTACCAACAAATTAACAAATTATAATGACGAATCATTGCTTTTAACAATTTATCAGATGGTTTTACTAATTATTGAGCTTAAGCTCTTTTCTTGATTTTCCCAAATGTACGATAAAACGTTACAGCAGAAAATTAAGCCGACGCAAAACTATTCTGGCTGGAAGTAGTTTGATGGCCGGACGTCTGTGTGGATGATACTGTACTGACATCGTGGCCCTTTTTATCCTTTGATATATAAATGCCCACAATTCCGGCGATCAGGGCAACGACCTTTATGAAGATATATCTAATTTATGCCATTTTGCCAAAACCAATTATGCTTACTTTCAAATATTACGACCAAAAATTCTTACAGCACCAGAAGCGAGGAAGCCTGGTTGAAAAAATATCCATTTGTTATCCCTAATTTGTTCACAACCCTTGGAAAAGAAGTTACAAGGAACAAATAACATAACTTGAATCAAATATGCCACTATTAGAATAAATGAACCAGTAAGGAGAAACCCAAACGTTGGATACCCGAAAGTATTCTAAAACGTAAAAATTGATAAAAAATTTAATACTTGATTATATTTTTAATAGCTTCATGTTTTTTTCTAAACTTACTGCAAAATAAAACAATTTATTTTTGTTATATTTTGGTAAAATTATTGCCACGAGCATTGCAAGACCAAATAACCAACTTAAAACAATAAGTGCCACACTCCATTCTACTAGACGAAGTGCAGGACATGACGATTGTGGGCAATGGTTAGTTGCCCTGCCCCACAAAGATTTATCTAGACCAGCCCCAGTAAGCCCAACAGCTCCTAAAGTTATACACTTTTAATCAAAAAACGAAAAAAGTATTACTATTATATTAATCACAGGTAGGTTTAGTATTATTTTTAAATATCTTACATGAAAACAAAATCGTAGAAATCCTAGTCTTGTCGCTAAAGGGCTAAAATCAATTGGCTGATTACACATTTTATATTTAATCAGAAATTACCAACGGTTATTAAAAGTGTAATGTAAACTTGCACAATAATTCATTTGCCTGCAGTTTGAATACCCTATATTACACTTATTTGTTCTACAACAAATCAACTAAATATTTTTGGTCTGTGACATTCTACTTTCCAAATTACCAATTTGTAAATAAAATGGTATGATAATACTTGTAGGATATTGAAGTGTTTGCATTTGATATGTTCAAGTTTTGCAACTGCAGCAACATTGTTGCAATACATTTCGAAAAAAGGAAATCCTAATTAATTTCCATGAACTTGATTTTTTACATACTGCAGCTGTATTGAAAAACCGCAAATATTGCTGGAAACCGCAAAAGATTACGTTACAAGAACGATTAATCGAAACAAATACATTTGATTCCTATAATATAATCTGTATTTTATTTATTACTTATGCATCAATACATAATATTGTGCAATGCTTATTTCGGTGATAAATGATCGTGTACACCAACCTGCACTTTGAGTATTTCATTATTCTCAATTATGTTTTTGTGCAGTTAAATGGAAAATCGCTGCTTATCACATTGCGTTCTATTGGACCACAAACTTAAGCAAAGCATAATTAAAATTAATTATTGGAAACGACAAAGTACCAATGACAGTAATATCGGGGTACATACAACACTCGTGACATAATGCATTAAATTTTATAATGGCTTAGAAGTTCTTCACAGCAGACACCAGTACTGTGTAGATTTAATAATCGTGGGAAATTGTACGTTTTATGAGGATTTATGGAGAAAATAAGTAGTTGGTATAAATGTATTATCCAAGATAAAATAAAAGCCACTTCATATTTTATAAACATTTTTTCATAATTATTCCAAAGGACTAAGTTTAGTTACAACTTTTATTGTTTTATTAATTCTTTAAACCTAACAATATTTTGTAAAATGTACTGAGTACACAATTTTTTGCGCCTAATTAGGTTTTGGAACAAACTGTGGGTGTTTTGGTAGATAAGAGGCTGTTCTTAGAATTGTCAGTGGTGTCAATTTGAATTTTAATAAAACGCTTTTCTTTGGCTTCCATTGTTCATGGATATAAATGGCCAGAATTCCGGCAAGAAGAGCTATGACCTTCACATTAAAATTACAAAAATTACAACATGTTTGTAGTTTCAGCCATAGTTTAGTAATGCTTTAATTTCGGAGAAATATCTCAACTATTTTACTTTACTTACCGCACAAGCGCAGAATATAGCGGGTTGAAATATACCAGATTTGTATTCTTTAGAATAATAACAGTAGTCTTCACAAGGCTTAAATGTCCAGATTTGGGCAGCAAACATTAACATAAGAACAAATGAACAAAAGAAAAGGGCTGCAGAAGTTGAATAGCCGTGTTTTATCTTGTGATTGAATATGAAGATTAGCTAAATAAAACCGGAATTATGGCTTTTGAAGGCGATGATTTTATTGAAAACTTACCATAGTTAAAAATTTACTGTTCTTATATATTTTCGGCAAGGTCATTGCTGCTACGACAGTGAGTGAATAGAACCAAATGAAAATAACAAAAGTAAAGCCCAGTTCAACTAACCATGAGGTTGGGCAAGATGGATCGGAACATGTGATTTTGTATGTGGCCCATGATGACTTGTCTACTCCAAGCACTATTAATGTAACTTCAAGTAGGGAAATAACCTAAAATAAAAATATTTTTGAAATTATTCGTTATTGACTCAATTGACTGCAACGTGCACATAACAAAGTAATAATTTGTCTTTAAATAATAATTAAGTACATTAAAACAAATGCACAAAAGACCAAGCCGCGTTTTTAATGGACTAAAGTCAAAATATCCCAAAGCCATAGTTTTCTTGAACGTATTTTTCAACACTGAAATTTTAATCCAAAATTGGTGATACTATTATTGGTTGATTTTATGCATAGCAGAACATTTGTTTAGAATTTTTGTATGATTATTATTTAACTGATTAGTTGGTTACTTTGTTATTCAGAATTAGGTGACCGCCCGCATCCTGTTGCAATGTAAAATGAAAAAGCAAACGTAATACAAACCACTAAATTTAACATTCTAGGTAGAAACTTGTTAACGTCATTTGCATGCATAGCTTGTTCTTGGGCAAATCATTTTTAACTATAGCAGCATTCACGTCGTTAATTGTAATGTACGGCTTTTTTGTGTTTGAATATAAATCGATTTTATAAGCCCTATCTATAAAATATGATTTCACTTTACTTTCATTGAAGGCAGGATTATGCTCATTGTAGTGTTTGTATTTTTAGAAAACTTTTAAATTTTGTATTCATATTCTTGTCGTTCTTGTTACCCAATTCATAAGACATTATCAAATTGACTAGCAAGAACCACCAAAAAAGAATATGAACCCAAAGTTTTCGATTTTAAACCAACAACATGATTAAAAAGGCCTTGCTATGACACTAAACACGAGTATATTTGAAAATTATAAATTAGCTTTCATAAGCTCTAATATGAAAAAATCTTCTATTGTCGACTAAGAATTAAAATCTAGTCGTTGGTAGGTAACACATACACATTTGCAGTTCATTGGAGATTAGTTTTGCTTATAACGATCCTTAATCCTTTAAACTTAACTTTTCCAATTGCTAATTCTGCAATTTGAACAACAATATTTTGAAATATGAAAGCGCATTGTGTATGCATATGTATTTAAGTGCGGCAGTAATGACTTAAGATATTTAGAAACAAGATAAACATAATAGGATTCCTTGAACTTGATTGTCCTATGCATTGCAGTGGTTTTTGAGAACCACAAGTATTACCGCGAACTCCAAAAACTGCATTATATTAGAAGAATAAAGTTTGTTTTTGATATAACATTTATTTGAATGGGAATACAAAATACAATGTATGTTTTGGCATTAAATATTATTTTCTGTAATATTGGAGAACTTACAGCGGTAATTTATTATGTAATTATTAAGTTGCTCGGTTGATTCAGAAGGTTATGCTATTGTATTTTATATGTAGTATTATAATGACAGCATGAATGTAAATCAATTACAGTTTTTTAAATTTTCTAATTAGTCAAATCTAACACCAATCTTTTAATTAGTATGTAATTGTAAAATGTGATTAACTTTATTTAGACATTGAATCAAGCAGGTGGTGGTTCTGGTTGATTAGGTTCAATTTGGGTTGTCGTGAATGACACTATGGCGCTTTCCACCTTCTCCCTAAGTATATATATACAATTAGCAAGAATTCCGGCAAGAAGAGCTACAATCTGTACACCAATGAAGTTATATTACAAAAACAGTCATGGGCTAAAAATGATCTATTGGCTTATCGCTACATTTGATTCTTACCGAACCAGCGCAGAATAAACCTGGTTGAAAAATCACAGATAAGACTTCTTTGTAAATATAGCACCCGACATCATTCTTCCAGTCGTCACAGTGCAAAAACGTCCAAGTTTGAATAGCATAGGTTAACAACAGAATAAATGTTGCAATCAGAAGTGCTCCAGAAATTGGATAGCCATATGTATTCTAATGAAAATATATAGTCAGTGAAAATATCTTTGGAGATAGTATTTGTATAGTATTTGTAGTATAGAAGATTTTTTGTTTAAAACTTACCATTGTAGAAAATTTATTACTGTTGTGTATTAATGGAATTGACATTGCTACTATTATCGCCAGTGAAAACAATCAGCTCAAAATTACAAGTGCAAGACCCAGTTTAACCAACCATGTTGTTGGGCAAGATGCATCGGAACATGATCCATTGCCTTTGACAAAAGATGATTTGTCTACTCCAGCTCCTGTCAAAATAACAGCAACTAAAGAAATCGCCTAAAATAAAAATACAGTGGGAATTTATTTGACAATGCAAGAACGACAACCTACACATAAAATATTATTTGATATTTTTATAAATAATACACAAAAACAAATGCGTAAAAATCCATGTCTCGTAGTCAATGAACTAAAGTCAAAATTTATGGAAGTCATAATTTTTCCTTTAATGGTGTATTTTGAAGTTTAGTTTAATTAGTATCCTTTCAAAATTAGTTCGGAAGAACTTTCACAACACAAAATTTTCAACGATATTAACTAAAAAAAATTATCTACATATTAGCGTTGAATTTCCTACCCATAACTGGAATTATCTATTTGACACTTATATTGCTGGAGATTACACAAGACTCGTTATAAAGTTCTTTTCTTGAACAGTTGGACATTGGTTTGCTATGGTCATTGAACAACCACATCTATTTGCCATATTTGTCTTGCTAACCGCGTTATAATGGTTTTCTTAAATTTAACAGACTTTTGACTGCGTCATCACAACAGCATATACCACAAACCCGCACCGTAAACGTCTTTGGTAGCAAATGTTAACTTCGTTTGCAAGAGAAATTTGTACGAATCTTGTATCATTTTTACATTTATATTATTTTCGTTAAGTAGAATAGACTAAACTAGACTACAACTTTCATATAAAATAATTGAAACCATTTAAATTCAAACTGCGATTTACATTACTTCTGGAATCCATATTTTATACTAACTACAACATAACACACAAAAAGTGAATTTCAAATGTTTTTCCGCAATATACGACGTTGCATCACACATTTTCATAAATCTACACAATAGAATTTTCATAAACTTCCTTTACGCACTTTACCAATTTTGGAACTAAATTACAAGCTAATACCGTTTTTTATCATATGCAATGCATGGCTTGTATAAAATTACGTGATATGCATTACATATTAGAATTAAACGTACGTTACTCCAGTCCTAAATAGAACCACACCATATTTCTTCATGTCAAGCAGATGATTTCTTTTAGCAGTTTTTATCGAAAGAAAAAAAACAAAGTTTATAACTTTAAGACTTTACATAAGCCAAATGAAAAGAGAAAGATGATGTAGGAATGTATCAAAAAGAAAAACGTGTTTTATTTAAATATAAACCTAAATTTATATTTGCATACTGTTCGGCATTTAAAAAAACTACAAATACCAACATAACTTATTTATTCGAAAGAATCTACTTTTTAATAAGATGAACCATGTTGTTCATACACATTTTTTATAATTTCATTTACTTAACGTCAAATTTAAATGATAAGTAGATCAGCCTGGTAATTAAAAAAATATTCATACAAAGCTGCTTTTAAATCTAAATACACAAAAAAACGAATACAATTTTTTACACCAAAAATACAACAAAATAAATATTTCCAGGAGGGCTAAAACTATATCATGATTTATTAATAAATAAATAAAATCGGAATAACATATAGCAATATGACTGGTAGATGTGAGTTTGAATGTTTTATGTTTGTGTGTAAATGATACAATGTCGATTTTTAAATTTTTAGCCGTCCTTAAAAATAAAAATACCCAGGATTCCTGCAATCAGGGCAATGACCTGTAGAAATGTAATCAGTTTAAGACAATTTTTTTTGTGCGTAGGTTAAACTTTAGTAAATCTAAATTAATTAAACTGTAAATAGCTTTACTTACAGCACCACAAGCGAAGAGCCATGGCTGAAAAACTTTATTTTTGTAATCTCGAACAGATTCGCAATCACCATCAAAAACTTTACAGGGATCAAACATTCCAATTTGAATCAGATATGTTAGAATTAAAATAAATGAAGCCCCCAATAAAAGACCAAATGCCGGATAACCAAATTTGTTCTAAAAATGATAATAAGTAATACGTCAAATTCTATAAAATATATTATGCTTGTAAATAGCTTTGTTCTAATCTTACCCCAAAAGAAAACGTTTTATTCCATTTTTTATAAATCGGGGTAACTATGGCCACGAGCATTGCAAGACTAAATAACCAGCTGAAAATAATAAATGCTAGACTTGTTCCCGCTAGCCAATATGCAGGACATGATGATTGTGGACAGTGAAAATTGGTCCTACCCCACAAAGATTTATTAATAGCAGCTCCAGTCAGCCCAACAGCGACTAAAGTTACAACCTGAAAATCACAAATGTTATCAAAAATTTATTAAAGCTGTATGAAATATGTAAAAAATAAGTATTTCAATAACTTACAGTAAAACAAACTCGTAGAATTCCAGGTCTTGTCGCCAAATGACTAAAATCAAAGGTTTGGTTACACAATTTACAACTCATTGTTGATTACTTAGAGTTTTGTTAAAAACTTGCTAAAAACAATTGATGAACAAAATTAAATTATTTATTCAACGCGTATTAATTGTCCAAGGAAGAATCATAAGTTTTGGTATATACCAAAATAAGCTTTTGCTGAAACTTTGGTATACAAAATGTATGCATGTGTCATAAATTTAACGAGAAAAAAGTAAAGAAATAGAACTAGGTATATAAATGAAAGGGTGGAGTAAAGATAATCTACAGGAAAACAGAGATATTGGTTTTTACTAAGTAAAGGAAATTTGAGTGTTTATTGATATAATCATATCAGTAGATTGTGATTTGTTTTGTTATTCCCCTTCCAAGAATTTTCCTGCAGCTGCTATCATAATTATCACTTGCATGTTTAATCTATAATCTGGCGGCGAAGAGCAAACATACGTCACCACATATTACCAAAAATTGTCCTGCTCACGTCGTATTCGCATTATGGAATTTGTAACACGAATATGATTAGAAGATAAGTAAATGCAGGAAAGTACAAATTTGTTGAATGTGTGGCTTGAGGCTTGCTAAAATTGTTTGGTTTGGGTAGCAATGCTGCAAGTGTATTATGAATCAAGTAATCACGAAGTCGAGAGAAGGGCAGAGCGATAAGCTCCGCTGGGCAAGGTTGAATGCTCGTGGCAAATGTAGGATAAATTATTCTTTACAATCTGGTGATGCTAAAAAGTTGAAGTTTCGTTAATGTGAAGAGAGTACAAAAATCACCCGGATGTCTGTAAAAATAACTATTATCAAAATGTTTGGGTAATCTTCAAAATTGAGAAACAGGAAAATAGGAAGCAAATGCAGATGCAATGTACTACAGGACAGGACAGTATTTACAACGGACTCTTTTGAAGTTCATTGTACGTTATGAAGTGTGTTTTAAACTGTTAATATATTTCACTTTAGAAGTAAAACATCAATTGACAACAAATTAGTAAATTTTAATGTAAGAGTACTCTCTAATGGCATATACCAATGTCTATGGAAACGGTACGTGCTACGAAGAAATTCGGGATCGAGAGAACGGAACATTCTTGTATTTGTAAGAACAATACCAATAAATAAAATATACTTCACGTTTAAATACATTTGCTATAAGGGCACCAAAAGGAAATCCCTCGACTATAACCAAGCTTGAATTTGTAAACAGATTCACCAGTACTGAGGGTAGCACGAGATAAGTCAATATTTCTATATACTTCAAGTATTATGGCTAATGCGAATGTGCGAAATAATCTGAGCTTACAAAGTCGGTTAATGACACATTTTGATAAGAGTAATAAATAATGTCATCAAAATTTCAACCTAATCAACAGCCCGATAAAGTATTACGTAGATCACATTTAGTATTGTTCATTTAATACACGCCAAAATTTATATTTCACAAATTTTCAGTTCCACATTTGTAGTCCGTAAGCTTGCATCAAAATCGTTTCATTTTTAAGAAACGTTATTTTTCGTTTCATTACTTCATTTCATTTTAAAGAGCTTTAGCAACAACCTATCGTAATTGCTAAAAAATAATCAAACAAACATAAAACTTCAAATCACAATGATTTCTATAAAATCGATAGCTATTTTAATTTTGCTCGTGGGAGCATCGTCAAGTCAAAATAGTGCAGAACAGGTGGCTTCATTATTTGATCAATATAACGGAGAAGGAAATGTCATCACCATTTCACAACGTTGTCTTCACAATCTATCAAGTGAAGCGTTTGATGATCTTGCGCATTCAGTATGCGTTACAGGAATGTAAGAACGTTTTAACTTTGGTGTAGATAAAAGGCATATAAATTTAAAAATATAATTTTCAAAATGCTTCAATTTTTAGCTGGATATTTTATGAAAACCCATCATTCAATCCTCAAGGAACCGGTACAGTGGAATCCATTTTTGGACGAGATAATTATTGTGTCAATTTGCGTACAATTGCTGGAAAAGTTTCGTCAGCTAGACTCGTGGGAGATCCAATGAACTATAGAGCTGATTCACTTACCATATATGAACACAGTTACTTCGAAGGCATGGAAGAGCATACATATCAGGAACTAACAAATCTGGATTGCTTATCTGAAAATCATCAGTCAATAATCGTCACTGGAAATAGTAACTGGGCTATTTTTGATCAACCAATGTTTCAGGGACAAGAAGTTTGTTTACGGATTCCACAGTCTGGAAAATACACACCGTCTTTTGTTTCAGATCTTCAGGGTAATGCAAACAGTGTAAAATACGGGAGCGTTCGATCAGTTAGGAAAGGGTGTATAAATGGGACTTCTTTGACGCTGACTTTGAATTCATTTTAGTATAAAAAAAAGTTTTATTTGTTAATGTTTGATAAGTATGCTAAATAAATACACTTTGAGTTTATTTGATTTGAAGTTTTGAATTGATGACTAGATTTATATTTTAAATAAGATTAAGTGTTCACTTTTTGTAGTAATATATACAAACGTAAGTACTTTAACATACATATATATGCTAATAAAACACATGTTGCCCTGTGACATGCACTTTTCGAGATACCCAAATTACACTGTCTAGTGCTTTTACAGTTATTTTTAGTTTCCTCTTTATTTCAAGCGTTACTTTTCATAAGGTATAAAATAAAAAAGTTTTGCATACGACTTTTCTCGTTCCAATCGTAGTTCAAATATGTAAATAAAATGCTGCATAGTATGGTAACGATATTCAAATATAACAAATTTACTTATAGGGTTAAAGTTCGGTATTATATTGATATAATAATTTATACAATACTTATATGTACAGTGGGTAGATCGACAACATACAAACGTGCAGAACCATTAAGGTAGTTGCAATTGTCCACAATTTTCACAAAAAGTGGACCAGAAAAAAATCTTCATGAGCAATAAATCAATTAAAATTCTCCAGTTTGAGTAGGGTTTGACATGTTATTATTCAAATTGCACATTTATCACACAAGGCTTGCTTGTATGAACTATATAAATGCTATGCATTCGCACGTCTAGAGTGAACAACTGAGAAAGATAGGTACGCATTCGATTTCACCATTCATCATACTTTCATATAGTTCATACAACATACTCATGAATCTGCATGAACTTGCATGAAAACATCGGCATCACCATCACAAATGCATTAATTTAAGGAGAGGGTACATTTTTGGTGCAAGCCTTGTGTGATAAATGTGCAATTTGAATATTAACATGTCAAACCGTACTCAAACTGGAGAATTTTAATTGATTCATTGCTCATGAAGATTTTTTTCTGGTCCACGTTTTGTGAAAATTGTGGACAATTGCAACTACCTTAATGGTTCTGCACGTTTGTATGTTGTCGACCTACCTACTGTATATATCATATTTACCACACATTTGTACTATAATAAACACTTTTTAATTTAAAAATAAATCCATAAATTAAACTAGAAAGCCATTGCTCTTTTGTAAATGTATATTAATGTATCTTGTCACCGAACAATAAAACATTTGAATCAGCCCTCTGTTTAATAAAGTTATCTCTGAAATAAATGTAATAAAAGCTGCGAAAATACAAAACCCCCATAACGTAAAAACTGATGAAGTCTTGGACTTCAAGCCAACTGCATCAACACTTGCACTATGTTCATCGATCAGCTTGGTACGACTTACTACTTTAGCCCTGTCCCTTATCGTTCGAGACACAGAAAAATATTCTTGCATCCACAAACTATAAATTCCCACATTTACAAATCGGTCAAATACCTTAAAAATCTTATCGTTCCCAGGCGGTAAAAACGCTATGTACCTAAAGCTATCCGAATACAACTCTTTTCCCACATAACATTCTTTTTGTATTGGTCCAACTGTTGACTTTTGTAAACTTTGTTTAATTTTTTCTTCAGCTTCCATTGCAATCTGAAGAGCAATATTCCAATTGTTTGTATAGGCTTTCTTGCTACCGAAGACCAGTTCTGTCATGTAGTCGTCTCGGATCACTGCTAAATCCAATAACTTCAAGAATGCCGTCCAATTGTTCCTCTTAGCAGTCGTTCTATCAAACTGAAGCCAGTACTCACTCGAATAAATCATAGAATAGTTGGCTTGCCTTAAGTCTTCAAAATATTCCAAGGTCTTTTCAGGTAATGGTCGAGTTATATTTGTCGTCATAACTCCACAATACATATTCACCAAAAATCCACATGAAAACATCCAAAGTATTAAAATGGGATGTTCTTTGGTCCTCTTTGCTGTTCCGACAACGCTGTTAAGAACAGGTGAAAGTAACCCCGAAAGTGTAAACAGCATTCCTTCGGTTATTGATGTAATGCCTTTACGACGCGCTTTTTCACTGTAATAAATGAGTATACTGGTGATAATAAATGATATTACTAAAGCCAACCACGACCAATAATCAAGTGGATCAATAAGAAGAGAAATGAAGTCCGTTGTAGATTCACGTCGTTGTATAGGTGTATCACAATAAACAAAATTTTGTGGCGAATTATAAGACTGGTGAAATTTTGGCGATGAATCCGAAGTTCCTTGGTTTTTGAAAATTTTCCAAATATTTGCAACGGATACTGATCTGCCACCAATATTAAGAAATGACATGATTGTTGGGTTCTTTGTGATTTTTTTAAGGTGTAATGGATCATCGTCATGTGTACCAACTAAAGACAAATTTAACGCTTTTGCAATCTCATTACATAATGCAATTACTATCTGTACACGCCTGAATTCACCGTTACCAAATCTTGATTTGGAGTATTGCTTGATGGTGTCTGTGATATAGGTTTGATTGGTTTGTGAATCCAAGTAATAAAAATGTAATAGATTTGTTGGTGTGTTCATTTTATTACAAACTTATGGGGAGATTATAACTAAAACGATACAATATAACAAAATTAATAAGCAGCTCAATTGCTGTTTTATGTGAATTAAACGTGTGATTAAAACCTTTTTAATGCGAAAGCCGATAACCAAGTGACTGAGAAAAAATACATGTGTAATAAATAATCATCTAGTTATATTTGTCACGCCACTCCTTAAAATTTAACCAATAGCGTTAATCATATATTCGCACTGAGCCAATATTTTAATAGCTTAACATATGTTTCCTCTGTCGATCAATTTTTTCTAGGCGTGGTATACTTGCACCTGATAAAAGTTTAAGATGTGTTGACATTATAAGTGTTTTTTGAATTTACTGAAATAAATGTAATTTGAATCAATATTGAAGCATATAAAGTATTTTATCCATATTACTAAACGCGATAATGATAGTCAAATATGTACTTGGTTGGGTTATCATTCAATACTTGTCATTTGTAACTATTTTTCTGTAAATTGACGGAAAATACTTACACACCCCCTTCAAGACTGGTGTACATTATATATAATGATTTAAATTTATTTTTGTTATCGTTGAAATCACAATTTATATCGTTGCTTTTTATGGGAAATTTTACCGGAACAGGTTTTGCCGAAGACATGAAATGCATCCAAAATAAAATTATATAGCTTAGATTGACGTGTTTACACTAGAACTTTCATTACCACGTGCGGCAACATGCCAGCTTTGATCGTTATATTAACACGACCATCATAAAAGTATTGGTTTACTTAATTATATGCGTTTGATTTTGTATGTGCACACCATTAATTTTCAAAACTTACTGTCGCTCAATTGACATACCAACAGTCCTTTTTAAGTTTACTTTTATAAAAAGCAAGAAATATTTTGACTTGGCCTAAGAGAAAATAATTAAAACAATTAAATTCAAACAACTGCCTAATTTTCGTCCATAGTATGGTGCGTGTACATTACTTTTATTTAAAAATCTTATCGTACCCTCAAGCTAAAGACTAGCCTATTCCATTCTAACAAACGTTTTAATTTTGAATTAATTATTTGAAGTGGTAGATCATATTTTTCGTATATAAACACACTACACTTTAACTGCATAGTAAAACCATGGATAAAACTTGACATTGGTATTGTACCGATGTCATATTTTATTTATAATATATAGTACAAGTAAAAATTATAATTAATCATACGTTATATTTTTTAAATAAATGATGGTTGAAAAGAACTGTTATTTAAATATATTCACAAATAAATCCAATAGCTAATAGTATTTTACTTCATAAATACACTATAAAATTATGAGTAATAAGTAATAATACTGAGTATGCGTGAAATTGATAAAATTTCTTTTCAGTTCTGAGCAATGTGCTTGTGGAATAATTTACCAGGTTAGCGAATGGTTAAATTCTATAATTAAAAATAAATGGTCCAATAAATTATACGTATACATGGACTTAGGTATAAAAATAATTTCCATCTGCTTACGTTTTTTTAATGAGAGATCTCTGGCGTTTTGTAAAGTCACTCGTCAACAACCCATGGTTGTGTAGTAGGCGTATATTCTACCAAGCAAGGACGTGAATCTTTCCTTTTGGCTGGACATCGTGACTGTAATATTCTAAATGAATGAGCAAATACAATTTCCAACCGAAACCCTTCAGTACAACTTGGCTACTTGAATATATACAGCTTTTTATAGAAATAATTTAGATGGCATTCAAATAGTAATACAATCACCTTCTTCTTCAAATTAAAAGATGGTGAATAATTTAGTGTCTTGGATCAAAGCGAACTTCCGATATTCGTTCTTGGTGCCATTGAAAGTATTAAAAGCTAGTACTTGTCAGCAAGGCATATATCTGCTTGACATTTTGTGAACATCAAATTTTCAAGCAAAATGATTGCTATTTCTTTAGCGCAAATATGTCATTGAACACATCGCAACTACCATTCCTTTAAAACGTTACGAAAAACTTCGATGGTGGAGGTATTTACGTAAAATGTTGTTGAATATTGTTATAAGTATTATCATTAAGAGCCTAACTTATTTAGTATTTTTCCTATTACGCCACATAACTTAACTCGAGCATTAATTTTTTTATGTTTTGTTGTTAGACGGATGAGTATGGAAATGAGTAAGAGCTGTTGCATTAATTATATCCAATTCAAAAGTAAATAATACCTAAAAGTTTGTTAAAACGCACGTATATATGTAAATTTTACAGACAAGCCCGAAGAACAAAAATCGTGGAATAACATATCATCACGAAAACTACCACCAAAAACCAAGTGTTAAGTTGATTAGTTATGAAATCCTAATGTTAGCGTGAGTAAAAGAAAATATCCTCTTTTATTCCTTTTCAGTGCCATATAAAAATGCTTTGTTTTATATTATATATATTGAATCATTAGCCCGAGCTAAACACTTTCAAAAACAATAAGTTTGAGAAATTTGGGAAACATTAAACTTATAAAACGGAGGTTAATATAGAAATAACCATCGTTTATCAAGACTTTCAAATAACGTGTGGTAAAGTTATTAAATCGATGGTAAAAGACAAAGTCTAAATTTCGTACAAAATTCCATCTAAAAATTCCGAATTGTAAATTAGATTTTTAAAACTTTATGAGTAGGTGAGTGTGTTAGAAACTTTAGGCAAACGTTCCGACAATAATAAACTGCTACCGTATTACATAAGAAGGAATCGTATTACATTTTTATGCTCTATGGCCACATTGCTGCTGTTATATAATAATTTGTATATTCCGCTATTCCCGTCAATACAAAATCTTTTGAGCACTCAACAGGGCCAAGCCTTAATACAATTGGCCTAATACTTCGAAAAAGTTTTCTACGTTCGTTTCTCTTAGAACGAAGAAGGATTTTTCCTTTAGACATCATCATATTTCTTTCTATTGTATCCAGAAACTCCTCATTGGCTAGAGCCACACTTGATAACGCAAATAATGCATGACCAATTCGACTTAAAGTAATAAAAAGGTCCAGTAGCAGAAAAAATATATCTTGAAAACCACTTCCCATTTTGATCATTTGAAATATAATGTAGCACTGTACAAATTGCTGGATCCCGATAACCAAGTACATGACTAACAAAAGGTTTGATACCTTTTGTCCAAATAAAGATGTTGCAAGGTAAAGTATTTTGTAATCCATTATAATTTTTTCTATGGGATAATCCGAATCAGATTCAAGAGTTGAATTTGTCGATTCTTGAACACAGATTGTGAGTGCTCTAAGGCAAATTGCTTTTTGATAGGCGTATATACCGTGAAAAACTAATGGAAATGACCATGGCACGGATTCTCCAGGAACGTTGATGGATTGAAGAAACCAAGCGGTAAATTTTGTCATAGGGTTTTTCCATGGAAACACTGAGTAAAAGTTATTTTGAAATGTGACCGTTTCCCAAAGCGACCAAGCATAGTCTATATCTTCAAAGTAGTCTAGAAAACTGAAATGGAAAAATATACGTTTACACTGACGGTCCAGACAGAATTTTAAATCGTAGAGATTACGGGTGCCTAAAAAGTTTCCTGCTTGAACCCAAATCCTGTCACAGACGTCAAAAACGTTTAGAATAGACACAGTTACTTTTCGCTGAACCATAATGAAATCGCTATAGAAGAACTGGGAAAAGGAAAGTATCCAGAGTAGGGATTCCAGCAATCCAAATATGTCCAAAGGGCCGAATCGGCTTTGATAGACTCCCAAAACTAGCAATATGTTATGTACTAAATTCCAAATGGTCAGTAAACGTGAAAAAGTGTATAAAATTACTGTACATAAGCTGATGTTTTTAAATGAGAGATTTCTGGCGTTTTTCAATGTCACTGGGCTACATCCTACTGTAGTGTAGTAAGTGTATATTTGACGGAGCAGTGATGTGAATTTCTTTTGGGTAGGCATCGTGAATGTAGTTTTGTAAAAAACAGACAAGTATATTTGCTAAAGGATAAACTTCCGTAATGCTTCTTTAGTGGAAACCTGTGAAATAATATTTGCGAGAAAAAAATAGGGGACTTCTCACATTCAGACAATAAATTACCTAACGTATTTTTCTGAAATGGTCATACGTATATTTCAGGTATCACGAGATGATGCATAAATTAGTGTCATTGATCAACGTTTGCTTTTGATGTTCGTGTTTCAGGTTATTATGAGAATTATAGTTTTGAAACTAAACGAAGTGATATACGTAAATATTACATAAAAGCTTTAAATGGCGCAGTAAGTGTTCATCCATAGATTCTTTGTAGTTCGAAGATATATTAAACAAAAGGTCTTTTAAAAAACCTCACACGTGTGAATTGAACAGATATGTAAGCATTTTGGAAAAAAGGCTCAAAAGGAAAACATTATACATCATTTATGTTACCACTCATTTTCAAGAAGTATAAGCAAAGTGATTAAATAAAGGAATGAAGTCAAATAGTTGAAAAGTGATTTTACTTGTTTTCCTTAAAGCCAACCATAAATAATACAGTGACTTATTATTTCAAGTGGGTTAAAGTTTTTATAAAAAGCTGGAACTCTAATCATAATCTAATAATTACAGAAATAATGACCCCACATGCATAAATTGTCATAAATCGACAGATTCTTGAGTTCGCACGACGAAGTGCCATGTCATTTACAAAAACTTAAATAATGCAATAGTATTAAGTTGCCTATTTATAACGATTGTCTTCAAATTAAAACCTAATGAAGATTTCTAGTTTTTGGGCATTATCAGTGCAACCTGAAAAAATCGACTGAAAGCCACATAGTGTCATGAAATCAATACCCTCCATATATACATAAAAACCTGTTAAGTAAAGGTAATGTGTTTGACTGTAGAGTACATATATAAATTTTGCTTTTAATTATTATTTGAAAGCTTGCTTAGCTACATATGCATTTTGTTATGTGACCAATTACATTAAAACACTTTCACAACAAACTGTTCCAAATTTTAGGAGATTCCAGTTGGTGTTGTTGTTGGTTGGTCAATAAATGGTTAAAAAACGTCCATAAACTAAGTTTCCGACCAATCTAAGATTTCATTCTGCAATTTTCATAACTTTCCCAATATTTCATATTAGTACTGTAATCGTAAACATTCTATACAAAGGTTGTTAATATTGCCATGTGATTATTGTTTCAATGATTCACTTTAGTGAATTTGAAACTTAATTTTCGAGCACAATATAATAAATCAAACATAATTCACTATATTGAAATCATGAATTTTAAATTATTTTTCACAAAAACGTCGTATTAATACACGGACAGGTTTTAACATTACAATACTATAAACTTACGAATGCAAGCGTAATTGTACTAATATTTAATTTAAATATTTTATATTTTCACAGAACTTTTACTTTATTTTATGGCCACAATGCTGCTGTAATATAATAATTCGAATATTCCGCCAATCCCGTCAACATGAAATCTTTCTCGCACTTCACAGGACCCAGTCTCGTTTCAATTGGCCTTATACTTCGGAAAAGTTTGAAACGTTTGTTTCTCTTCGAGCGAGGAAGAATTTTCCCCTTTGACATCATCATATGCTGTCGCATTGTGTCCAAAAACTCTTCACTACCTCCATCCACACTTGACAAGCTATGCAAGGCATGAGCAATTCGACTAAGAGTCATGAAAAGATCCAGCAGTAGAAAAAATAAATCTTGAAAACCACTTCCCATTTTGATCATTTGAAATAAAAAGTAAGATTCCATAAATTGCTGGATTCCCATAACCAAAAACATGACTAGCAAAATGTTGCTTAATTTTCGTTCCACAAATGAGGTGGCAAGGTGAAGAACTTTGTAATCCTGGATAATTTTCTCTACTGAATAATCTACATCTGAGTTGGCAGATGAGCTTGCTAATTTCTTAACGCAAATGGTGAGAGCCTTTATGCATTTTTCTTTCTGATGGGCATTTATACTGTGAAAAAGTAATGGGAATGACCATGGGCTGATTTGTTGGGGAAAATTGATAGATAGAAGGAACCAAGCGATAAATTCTGCCAAAGGACTTTTCCATGGAAACACTGAATACACAGTTACTTGATAAGTAGCCGTTCCCCAAAGTGACCAAGAATATATTAAAGTTTGAAAGTAGTCCAGGAAACAGAAATGGAAAAACATACGTTTAGATTGGCGACCCAACTGTGACTTTAAATCGGAGAGAGAAGAGTCATCTAAACAGGTTGCTGCATCGACCCAAATCTTGTCACAGACGTCGAACACGTTTAGAATGTACACGGTTACTTTTCTACGAGCCATTATGGAATCGTTGAAAATGTACATGCCATACGCAAGTACCCAGAGTAAGCTTTCCATCACTCCAAATATGTCTTGAGGGCCAAATAGACTTCGATAGGCTCCCAAAGCTATTAATAAATTATGTATAAGTTGCAGAGCAGGTAGAATGCGTATAATAACGTAGAAAATTATTCTTAATGAGCTGACGTTTCGAAATGAGAGAATTCTTGCGTTTTGTAACGTTACTGGACTAGAACTTAGAAATGTGTAGTAAGTGTATATTTTACGGAACAAAGAAGTGAAAAGTTTCGTTTCGGTTGACATCGTGAGTCAAACTTTCTCAAAAAAAATGTGATTAAATTTTTTGATTAAGGTAGGAATGCTGAAAAGCTTCTTTGTTAGGAGCTTGTACAATAATGATTGAAAGAAATAACTAAAGCTGTCTAGACACTGAGATGGCGAACTACTTAATATTTTTTCATATGTTGCCACATAACTTGATGTAGAATAAGTAGTCGTAATCACAAAGTGATGGTGACTAAGTTAGTGTGGTTGATCAATGCTAAGTTACCATATGCGTGATTGGTGTCATTAAAGCTTTAGCCTGTGAAGAATGTGATGTGCATGAATATCAACTCCTATAAGTATAAGGCAACAGTAAATAACACACATAAATAATTAAAATAGTTCAACAGATATATGTTCTTGAAAAACGTTAAAGAACACGATGCACACGCAACATACATAATTCTGGCCATAGAGGCATATGATTAGATCATGTAGGGTTTTTAGAAGCTCTTGTTTAATTCGCACAAAAAAGTGTCGATAAACCTCTATTTATTTACACGTGGACAATAAACCCGTGGCAATAATGGCTTTAAGACTCAATTCGCATTAAATATTTTAAAGTTTGCCATTGTGCAACATGCATAGTGTCCATTAAGTTTACTTTGCTTGTTACAAAATCTAGTGCACACTATACACCCTTAATTGAATTACCGCACACAATATTTTAAGTGAGCTTTAAATTGCTCAAAATTAAATTAATTAATGAACTCTAAAATCTCATTTTTATGTGTAAATTCAGCTAACGTTTTGTTGAAGTAAAGTCGTTTTGTTAGAAATTTTACAGAATGATTGGAAGAATGTATATATTCTTGATGTGTACTAAGGATGCCAGTGTTAAAAATCTTTAAAGTGTAAAGGCAAAAATTGACGCAATGTTTGTATGCAATAAGTTTACACAAGATAAAAATATTTAGAAAGTTGAGTTAAGAACAAGCTCTTTCTGACAAACTTTATTTAGTTTTTATAGGAACGAGAGATAATATTTTAATTTTTAATTCATCATATCGTGTAAAAAAGTCGTAGCTTCTATCTGAACCCCAAGCTATCAATCCTAGGAGTGGATTTGGTTTAACTGGCAATTTATTAGCATTTCTCTTGTTGTAGTTTATTAGAAATTTTAGCATTTCTACAAGTAAAAGTGCTTATGTGAATACACATTAACTCTCGTTTGTCGAGAATAGGCCAGATGCATAAAACGAAATAAAAATCGGAGTTTATATCCATTTTATCTGCTCGTTGATGAAATATTTTATATTTTAAATGTATAATCCAAAACGATGACATGGAAGAGATTGAAACAAATATCAGATGAAGCCAAGAATTCCTACATATGTTGTAAAACAAAATTGTTCAAGAAGAAAAGCAAAAGAAACTTGTTTTGTTTCTCACAAGGTAAACATTTAATTTTTATAATGCCACCAAAATTTACGTATTAATTTACCACACAACTAGTGGGAAGCATCAAATTCATACCGCCTCGAGATATTTATTAAATGATTCAACTGTAGTTTACGAGCGCGTATTTATACCCTCAGCCATTTACACAAGCAACTCAATTTCATTTTTCTTTTGCAAAAAAAAATCCTCTGAACAATTAATCATTTTGCCATATTTCTTAGAATTGAATTTATGTAGTTCCAGTTCCTGGAATATCTTAATTTTATCCTTTGTCAACTTTTTATACTATTTATGTAGTATACTATACATATGATAAATTACCCAAACTTATAGTCATGACTTTCTGTATAACATTCAGCCATGTACGTTATAGCTGAGCCATATTATATTACTTTATACTTACGTGTTACATTTATATGTTTAAAATTGGGTACATTTTCAAGTAGTAGTAAGTTACCGTAGTTGAACAAATTGTTAGGAAACCATGGTTCACAAAAATATGCTCATGAAAAAGCTGACTACAAATCTTTAAGTTGCATATTTTTCAAAGACTACTTATTTTAGAGCATAATGTCATATTACAAAGTTTTAGTGGAGCAAGGTGATCCTATAAATATACATCTTTGGAATTTACCCTTTCTGGGAAGTACATTTGCTTGCTATCTTTTCGTTGCTGTTGTAATAAGCAATGCTTATAAAAACGAAAACATAAATCAACTTACATTACCTAGATCTATGATCCCTTATGATACCTTTGAAGTATTAATTAATACTAGTTTTAATATATTTACTAGAGCAACATTTATAGGTGGATGTAGTAGTAATAAATTTTCTGTGCCTGTAATTTGCGATTTCATTAGTGCTATTTCCGGAGAGATTTATAACAAAATTAAAGATCCGCATCATTTGACCACTTTATTTCGAAGCAAAGTTTTTAGCTTTGGTCAAGCAGAAGTATCTTTTAAAGAATTTTTTATTACTGCTGACAAGTTTTCTAAAACTACGAAATATCTTATGAATCGTTCCAGAATTATACCACACTGGAAAGAAATTTTCACAAATAGTCATAAAAATTGTTCGTTATTCAAACCAAATAGTACATGTGATCCCTTAAAGTTTTGTAATAAAACTGCCATTTTTCTACCAAGTACAGATGCTCACAGAAATAGTCAAATGAAGAAAGAAGGATTTAAAAACGTTTATCTGGGTCAAGAAAAATTGATTGAAAATAAATATGGTATAAGGTTCACAAGATGGGTGCATCCACACATTTTAAAGAGAATGTAAGGTTTGTATACGTCAGGCACTTTAGAGTGGTGGGATGGATATGTACTTAATTTCGTGTCAAAATTAAGGGCAGAGTATGACAAGGCTGATGGACACATAGCATCCAACTTGGATGGAAACATTGTGGTTGTATTTACTTTAGTTCCGATAGGTTTATCGATAGCTATTGTAGCATTTTTACATCAAACATATCGAAATATATGGAAAGGTATTTTAGCATGTTGTATAACGATTAGTACACGTGTCAAAACACCATCGTAAAACTACTTGACACCTTTTTATTAAAATCAGCAATTTATATAATGAATGTTGATGTTCACCTTTTTGCAATTCAAACAAATTTCCTTAAGCTTATGTTATAATGTATTATTAAAACGCAAATAAATATTGAATTATATTTGTATTATTACTAATTTAAAATTGTAAACAGGTAAGAAATAAAGTGAACAATACTCTAATTTTAAAGCCAAATATGAAGAAAGTGAACAATAATCGATGATATGGAAATTGTAGGGTCATTTAAGGTGGATTTGAAGCCCCCTTATCAAAGCTTACAATAAACAGCGTAATTGCAAATGAAAGTAGCTGCAAAGAAATAAAATCCAAATGAGTTATTACAACATATATTATGAATACCAGTGATAAAGATTTTCTTCTGTATAAAGCTTATACGAACTTAAATACCTGTGCAGTAAAGGAATATGAAAATTTGTAAACACCAGACATTCCTAATCCCACAGGTCCACTTTTGAGATCCTTTAGCAACCTTTTGAATTCCCGGTTATTATACTCCGAAAACCGATGCCAGGTTTCTTTTCCCATTAACCACGAACGAAAATTCTCCATCTAAATAATTTACTTATTTGATTAAAATATCATTTCATACTTAGTACGCTTGCTTTATTTATATTAGAACTCATACAAACCTTTCTATAAACATCTCCTGATGCTATAATCACAACTGTCGCATACACCAGAGCACTTAGCATTATCAAAAGGTTATAAAATTGTTTAGAACTAAATAATAAATCCATTGCAAATATCAAGCGAAAGAACAATTCGATTATCCAAATAAGCAATGAAAATCCCCAAATTAAATTGATTTGGTTTGAAAAATTCTTTAATGATTCATACATTTCGATTATTTTATCTTGAAACTTTTCCCAATCTCTTATATTTTCTTGGCATTCCACAAAATTTGTAAACAATTTTGTACTAAGCCACATTACAATTGGTAATGGTCCCATATACCAAATTTCAATACAAGTATGCGTCATGTAAACACAGAGACGTAACCATGTTTCACAAATACCAACAAAAATATCGCTAACCGTAAAATTGTTCCATGGAATGGTTTCGGCAAAATTTGTGTAGTTTCTCATTTGTTCATAATTTAGAGTCCGACAAATTCGGTATTTCCCAACCAATATTAGTTTTCTGAAGATTCTCACTGGCGACTCAAATCCCATCCCAACTTGGTATATCGATAGAAGCATTATTATTTGTAAAAGTATTTTACTTGTGTAGTAAAATGTCAAATAAATATGACATATTTTAAAGGACTTTTGCATTGGAGTCCTACTATTTATGCTATGTATATTGGTGTATGTACATATCTTACTGTTTACAAGCTCTAAAACTATATCTCGTTTTGTGGTAAACATCCACAAAAACTGTAAACAGCCAAATGAGTGTAACATTTGAGATATGAGAGAAAAGTATGTTTTTGCGGATAACGATGGTGCCGCTAGAAAATTATGCCAGTAGACGTTTGGAATGTGTGTTATTTCAGAAATTATGTTAACAAATATTACTCCAAAGTAACAAAATATAGTCTGCAGTTTTGAGGTATGAATCTTCCATAAGTTTAAGTTGCGGTCGAAATAAATTCTAAACGGTATTATTCCTAAATAATAACAAAGTTTGATGTACCCTGATATTATGGAAATTAAATTGAAAGTTTGGCTACTTTCCGAAATTTTATTTTGATGTTCGGGAATGTAACCTTTTTGAAAATGATTGATTACGCTGAAAGAATTTAATCTGTTTTGGACAATTTCTTTCATTTTGATTGCGTTGAGGTGTTTTATTGTTAGAATTTTTATGAGATAAAATGAAGGATTGAATGGTCTCCAACTATTACTAGAATAAACTTCAGTATAAAAATTGTTTGTTAGTGTAAGAAATTAAACTACGTGTTCTAAAAAACTAATCTCTTCATAATCGCGAAAATGAATTTTTGAAGGACATTGCCCATTAAAATAATCGTTTAATTTAGTTAAATCGATAAATGCTTTTGCTACTTTTAAATGGGGTATCTTGCAATTAAGATATTAAAAACTATCTGAAGTGGTTGAATTATAGTGTGTTCATGGCAGTGACAATGAAAGTAATTTTTTAAATAATAATTCAAGTGATGTTTTTGAGCTTCTACTTGAAGTGCCACTTTATAATAATTATGTGATCTGTTACGTTCCATCCAATTTTAATATGCATTTTTTTAAGCTTACAGCTTGTTTTTTTGTTGTATTTACATTAATTCATAAACCAATACACCCCAATTCCAAAAATGAGAGCAACATCATCGCAATCAATTGTTAGTATTAATTTTCACATGTTAAAATGTCTAATTTAACAAGTAATTGAGTTGGAACTTTCAGAAAACGAAGATTTATGGAACGTCTTTTAGTTTATTTATGCAGTACACAAAATATAATGTTGCTAATAGCATAAATAGTAAAAATATAGGCTATATCCTAAAATTGTTATAGCCTGTTAGTGTGTTTGACAGTTTGCATGCTAAAAACTATGTAATATATGTGTAGAGAAGAATTATGTATGTTATTTACAAATAAAAAATCAGCATGTCTGCAGTCTGCAAATAATTTGACAATCAGCAAAAAGCTAACTTTTATTCCGATTGTTATAATTGTAACTAGTTTGCATTTCATTTTATCATCATAATCCATAAAAAAATCTTGGGACCTATTTTAGCATGCCTGCAAAAAACTTTTTCTTCCCGGTATCCCATGGTAATGAAAAAAATTCCCGATGGGGATACGTGAATATTTGAAGTGCTACTCGATAGTTGCATACATCAAATTTTAGTTAATTTAGTTATTCGTGATCAAAGGATTTTATTTTGCTAAAACTACGAAAATCCGATTAATATTTGTTTAAAAGAAATTTTCACGTCCTTTTTGAAATATTGAAATCAAATAATCGCTCAGGTGCATAAATTATATGGATTCCGCAACATCGTGACTTTTAATACATAATAAGGACATTCCTCAAAAATTGCAAGCAAACTTCTACCAAAACGCCAAAAATCTAATTACCCTAAATTTTGCTTACAGGAATTCATTTTTATCCCAATTCTCACTGCTAGAATCATTTTTTATTTACGGATGCATATCGTGTAATTTTTCAAAAAATTCAACTATTGTTCCCTAAAAAGCCTTTACTCCAATTTTAGCTAAACTGCTGATTATATAATCAGTTTATTTACCATCTCCTCATTTTCCCTCTTTAATCAGTATTCCTGTCTCCTGTCCATTTCTTGCACCAAAAAATTTCTCCCTTCAACACATTTAGCTGCTTTTAATTAATTTCCTGGCCAGTTACCATTAGGTAACCTTGCCTAATATTAGTTTTCGTTCATATTACAAATTTCCCTAATTTTTTCACACTACCGGATATTTGGCATATTTCCCAAAGGAAGAAATTTTCCAGCTTTCTACCCGTTTCCCTGCCATTTTTATCCATTTATATACCTGCCTGCTACCCACTTCCTTTCCTTCCCTCCTTCCCCCTTTCCTCTTTTCCCCTTCTTTCACCTCTTTTCCCTTCCTTCCCATTTCCCCTTCCTTCCCATTTCCCCTTCCTTCCCTTTTCTTTCCCCTTCATCAGTAGGAGAAATTTTGGGATACCAGGATACCGAGTTTTTTGCAGGCATGTATTTTAGTTTATTTCCGACACTCAGCAGCCGCTTAGGGAATGCTTGTCTCAAACTCCACCAAACATGTCAACCCTTTTTATAATTCTCTTGAGCATTACATTTTTAAAACAGAATATGTGTTGAATGTACAAAAATGAATACACATACTTTCTTATGAACCACCACCTCAAAGGATGTTTTTATTGTTGTGGAAAACGATAGAAAATGCTGCGTATTAACAAATATCTTTGTATTTAAAATGCGTCTTCAGTTCAGTATGGTAAGCCATTCTACAAAATTCCAGTTTAAGCTGGATCACTCCAAAATAAAGTCCCTTTTCAGAAAAAAAATGTCTATTGTATATTTTCGACATGTACTATACCTGGAAGGAATTCTAATGAAGCGGGGCTTGGATAGTTGCTCAATGCTTTTCCTTTGTTCTAGTAGCAGTGTGCCCCATTTCTGTGTGTGTTTACCATTTGAGAAGAGAAATATACGCGAGAACGTGGATACACTGCGTTCAAAAGGGTTGAAGCACCCCTGTGTTTCATTGTACTAGTTTTACTACTTACTAACTCACTAATGTAACAAAATATGTCCCTAAAAATATACACTGAATACACAATTTTGCATCCAAAGTATTAAATTATGTCAACATTATAAGTATTTAGATAAGCTTTCCTCTCAATATTTTAGCCAAATCCACATTTACGCCAACTGATATAAAATTATTTTGTGCACATAACATCAATAAACTCAGTCTTTCATAACTTGACGATGAGCTCCTGGACGTATGAATGTATGTTAAAATTATAGTTAAGGTTTAGTTTTTGGTTCGCATGTTAGCTAGATGTACTCAAAATACTAGTTTGTAACACTTTTATTCCTAGACATAATACTATGCATGTAGGTGTAGAGTAACTAGTAGTCATACTATAATTATTTTTGGTTTTACTTAATTATAACAGTGACAGTTTTAATTATGGTAGACGTGTAAGGATAAATTGATATTTTTTATAATAAAACTATTTACAAAGAATATTATAGCCTCGTTTGTTCCCGATAATTCTGTGTAAAGTTTGCATAGATTGATGTATCATAAGGCTCATTAAGTTGTTAAATTTGTCATATTTTCATTTTTTCTAATTTGTATACTTGGCGTAACGTAAATAAAGTATTTAAATATTAACAACCAATAAAACACCGCATTTTTCACTAGTTGCTGATGCTTTATTTTTTGACAGAATTGTACAGATTAGCACAAAACTCTCATGTTTACAAGCTTCGAGCAAGAGCTAGTAATATAATCACATTTAGTAGATAAGTAAACGGACTGTTGCTAAAAAGAGGCAAACTGAATAGGTCAACAGTACACATGCCTTGTAAACTGGTAATATAAAAAACAGGGGTGTTTCAACCCTTTTGAACACAGTGTATCCACGTTCTCGCGTATATTTCTCTTCTCAAATGGTAAACACACAGCGAAATGGGGCACACTGCTACTAGAACAAAGGAAAAGCATTGAGCAACTATCCAAGCCCCGCTTCATTAGAATTCCTTCCAGGTATAGTACCATTCATCAACGCATTATTTATGTGCATACATTTAAAAACACAGAATCCTTTTCAGAATAAACTGTTCATTGTATATTTTCGACATGTACCATTCAGCAATGCATTATGTGTATGCATACATTTAAAAACATAGAATCCTTTCCCATTCATATTCATCCCCGAGAAAAGTCTAGACAAGCTAAATATAAAGAACTGAAGGTACTTACATTTAAACATTCATGCATTTTAATATTAAATGAATTTTAATGCTAAATTGCTGAATATGTGGACTGGATTGTCTGTAAAACACACAAAAGAAATGCGCCTTAAAAATCCCTTATGGCAAGGTATACCCAGGATTAAGTTAACGAATATAAAAAGCCAGTTTCTAGCGACAAAGCCTTACAGTACCTATTTTGCGTTTATCAGAACAGGACCACTTGATATTTTGACTAAGAATTTTTGTCGAATATATTTATCTTTTTAAAGATGTTGCTGTGCAAGCAACAATGCCTGATTGTAGGCCTATTTCTTTTATTTACGTTAACTGTGAAGCAGAGCGGTGGAAAAATTACCCCGCCGACGTATTTAGGAAATGGTGAGTGTAAAAAGCAGTTAAATTTATTTTTCAATTCGGTTAAAAAAAATTAAGTCAAGTTTTAGTAATGTTATTTTTTAGTGGTCTGGTCTTTTTAGTAATGTTTTACTAATTTTTGTAAATTGTCTTGATTTAATTTCAGATAAAGCAGAGGAAGCCCTATTCGATTCATTATTGGACGTGGAAGGTGAACAAAAGGGCGACCATGATGATGACGAAATCAAGAGTAACTTAATTGAGACCATTGGTAAGTAGCTAAAAAAAATTGTTTAGAGAAATTTGAAGTAATATCGAAAGAAAAAATTACATGAACAATTTTTTATTGTTATTTTTTTCAACAGCGTCTACCCATCCACTCGACCCCCTGACAGCCTTTGAAATGCGTCTTGTTGGAGCCATCGTCAAACTACACAACAACTCTGTAGCTTGGCAGTTTAAATTTATCGGACTCCGGGAACCAGACAAGGCTGCCTACTATCCATACTTCTTATCTCGAACGGATCCTCCCGCAGGACTGATTCCCCGAAGGGCCAACGTTGTAATAGCCGATCCCATTTTGCTCCGCCCCATTTGGGTGATAGTTAATCTGAGTGTGTTTAAGGTGGAAAGTTGGGAGGAGCAAGGAGCTGGGAAGAAGATTCCTGACTTCAGTTTTGAAGATCTTGACTTGGTAGGGAAGTTGGCTTTGGCAGATGTGAACGTGCTCAAAAGGATACAAGCTTTGGGGTATAATGGGATTTCGGATGTGATTCCAGATATTTGGTAAATTAAACATTTTAAAAATATATAATTTTAATTAAATTGAAATATTTATAATAAAATATTAATTAAATATTCTTTTAATTTTTTTCAGGGTCGCTAGTAACGTCCAAGATAACCCTATCTACGCCGCAGCCCCCAAACTCTACGCTGTCTACTTTTACGGGACCAGTGGAAATGGAACCAATATGTATTGTAAGTACACTCATTGCACTAAAAAATTCGAAATAATTTTTGTCAAATAATTAATTATAAACTTAATTTTTTCTGGCTGATTTTTTTTCTCCACAGCTCACCCATTTGATTTTGTTGCCTACGTCCAACCCGGAATCAACAAGATTCTCGGCATTGAACCCCTTCCCATTCAACAATCCTTCGACACAACCAACCGCCAAGGAAACTCCATCCCCACAGCAGAATACCCATATTTCCCCAGCCAACTCCCCCCAAACTCCATAAACCCCGGTCTTCACCCCCTAAAAATTTCCCAACCTGATGGCCCCTCCTTCAAAATCTCAGGAAGGGAAGTGGCCTGGCAAAACTTTCAATTTCGAATTGGCTACAATCCCCGAGAAGGGGGATATATTTACACAGTCACCTTCAACGACAAAGGGGTCATTCGTCCAATCGTCTACAGAATGTCCATATCTGACATGTTTATACAGTATGGAGATCCTCGCCCCCCATACCACAGAAAATCTGTTTTTGAAGTATCAAGCCCCGAACTTGGAGGATCCATCACTATGCTTCCGGTTCATCAATTTTGTCGTGGTGAAGCCTACTACTTTCCATCAGACCACCACAACGAAAAGCCAGACACTTGGATCAAACAAAACTCGATTTGTGTCTTTGAAGAAGACGCTGGCATACTTTCCACTCATTACGATTTCGTTTCCGGGGAAACGGTCGTCACGAGAAATCAGCGTTTATCTGTAAGCTTCCACGTGGCTATTGGCAATGTAGACTATTGGATTTCCTACAAATTTTCGCAAGATGCCACAATCGAATTGGCTATTAAAATGACTGGGGTTCCAAGTACAAATTTGATGGCTGCTGATGTGAAGGCTCCACCATATGGAAATCTGATGGCGCCCCAAGTTTACACACAAATTTATCAGATATTCGTCGCTGTCCGGGTTGATGTGGATGTGGATGGGATAAATAATTCGGTGGCTGTGGAGGATATTGTGAGAGTGAGTGAAACTGTGAGCGAGGCAGTTAATCCTTTTGGGAATGGGTTGAGGGTCAATTCGGAAGTGCTTCAAACAGCGGGTGAGTCTCCAGCAGATACGTTGGCTTCAAGGACGTGGAGAATTTTCAATCCGGCGACCGTGGAGCCAGTTAATGGGAAGCCAAGAGGGTATAAGTTCGTCCCTCAAGGGGATATGCCTACTTTGCCAAATATGCTGACTGTGGATAGTCCAATTAGGAAGAATGTACCATGGGCTAATCATAACATGTGGGTGACCCCTTACAACCCTGATCAGATTTTTATTGGAGGATTTTTCTTGGATGATGGGGTGGATCTTTGGACTTCTGGGGACAATTCGATGACAAGTATTGAGAATACGGATGTTGTGTTGTGGCATGTGTTTGGCATTGTGCATGCAGCCGAAGTTGAGGATTGGCCTTTGGCGTCTGGCTGCCTTGGGTAAGTCTTTTTCAAGCTTAACTTTAAATGTGGCTTAATCTTTTTGCCTATTTGTTTAGTGGTTGAGATTTTGTATTTTTTGTGTATTTTTTTAGAATAACCAATTTCCGCCTGAGTCCAAGTGGATTTTTCAATGTGAACCCAGCACTGTATGCTCCCACTGCGGATGTGACGACAGCATACGATGGAGGATGGAATGGAACTGTGGGCGTAATACAGCCAGGTGATGTAAAGCCTGTAGAAGGACCAGGATGGCCTAGTTCATAATTTGTTTGAAATTGGGAATTCGGTATTAGCTCAATTTTTACGCCATAATTATTTTAGTAAAATAATTGATATGAGGATTTTGTTAAGTTTATAAATTCATTCACAGCTATATTTGATTTTAAACTTTATAATGTGTTAAAAGGTAATTTATTCGTTAGTTTAAATACTAAAATCGAATATAATCATATGTCCAAACGGCTAACTTATGACGCTGATTTTTTTAATAAAATACTAAACTAATGACAGGAATAAAATATTTATGGTATTATATTACGTGCTTGAAGTAACTATTGTTTTAATGGTATTTATTATCACAAAACCAACTTTAATATTTGGGAAAATATAGATAGCTCTACGAGCCAAGCCTTCGTGACTGCAGACATATGATAAAGTAGGTGAATATTGTTGTCGCAACCTATAATTCAATATAATATTTAACTCAAGTGATGTATAACAAACGATTATTCATACGACATTGTTTACAATTTTTTTTTGTTAGACTTACGTTCCACAATAAAGAATACGTAATCGTAAATAAATCACTACCTCGAATTCCAACTGAATTTCTTTGCAGATTTGTCAGGATGAGATTTATTTGGTCAACTGGTACACCTCTTCTGTTTTCATCAATATCTAGCCATGATGACAGCTTATTAATCTGCTAACAAAATTTTTAATCACATTTGAACTTACCATGATAAATTGAGCAGGCAGTGAAATATTCAAGTAGCTTCGTAACTGACCTTTTTACAAGTATCCGCAGCAAGCACAAATGTAACCAATATTCCAGCCACAAACATGTACAATCGAAATCGTTTCATTGACTCCACCGTAATTATAAGCAAATCTAAATTTGCACTAAAGAAAAAAATGCAATCTGCCAAAAATAGTGTGAGCATATCTCCATAAGCTTTATTCAGAAGATCACAAATGTGACTAATATATTTATATGTTTTATAAATAGTTGTCCATTGAACAAGTACATTTCTATCCTTAAAGTTTGCCAAGTTTTTTGAGTTTGCATTTTTACATTTTAGCATTTGTGCAAACAAGTTGGTAATTGGCCAGACACTGGCTACCGCAACAAGTAACGCTAAATCTCCAATACAGCCAGTGACATAACTGAAAGGTTTAATATATTTAAAATATATTTGTTTTTAAATACCTGCCATAATATCATGTATAAATGTAGTCTTAGATATAAACTTACATGTAAGTCCGACCCGTATATAGAAGAGTTTCATAAATTAGATCTGAATAACTAAGCTTATTTAAATATATCACCAACCCAACTGTGACTGACGTGTACTTTTTATACATTATTGGAACAAACGAAATTAAGACGTATAAAGTAATCAAAAATATTAAGAATACTTTGTTGAAATAAATTATTATCCAATGTTTGCCTTCCAATGTTATAAAATTTGCAATATTTTGCAAACCATTAGCGAAATCAACAAAATCCCTTTTCCGCAACCAAAACTGATGTATTGTTTTTATCCTGTAAGCTGTTCCAAAGATTGATGATAATAAGGTCAAATAACTTACAGGATTATTTAGTTCTGATGTTGAGCTTTGATTTTGAGTGTTATGAATACGATTTATATCCCACTGATATTGATCAATTTTGCACAACAAACCCAAAATATTAAATAAAATACAAACAATTATTTGTAATGTGTTTTGGCGTACAACGAATTTACCATTAGTCAGATTTTTTACTATTGAAAATGGACTATAGCATAAATAATAAGTTATTTTAAAGTATATTTCTACAAAATTTGAGAACATTGCATAAGGATTGGTTTTCATATTGGAATGTAGCTTTATGGACTATTCTTTCAATAGATAGAATAGATATTTTATAAAGGACTTAAAAGAATCATTTGTTTTGGTTATTTTCACATGATAAACAAAGTTTTATAGTGTGAATTGTACAAAGTACTTATAAAAGCTTTTTAAATTTTAAAAGTGTTTTTATCCTGTTTCAATTTACAAAATGGTATAATTTTGTGAACAAAAAATAGGTCACTTTGGGTGGGTTTCTAAAATAGCAAAATAATGATGCCATGCAAATATGGAATTTGGCTGTTATTAATTTATAACTTTATATTTTATGATCACTTGAACATTTTTTCAATGCGTTGAAATAAATATTTATTTTTACTAATAGTTCGAATATAATATATGCCCATCCGACAACTTAATTTCCCCCGATAAATGATGAAATGTTTAAATTCCTACTTATTAATATTATTTTATATTTAGTGCATTCGGTTTTATTCAAACAATTAATGGGGATGCATACCAACTGAAAATCCCACAGAACTGTTCCCATTTAATGTGAACGATAGGTGTAGCAAAATAAATTGTGTTATGCCAAATGGTTGAGAAATAATTCGCTATTAATCATTTCTCATGTCAGCAGTCAATATTTAACATACATACCTAAGTTAGATTCCATTCAAATAATTTAATGAGATGATTTAAGCACAACATTGTATTTTACATTAATCATCGCCAAAATAACGTTGAGTAAAGTGTTACTATTTAGCTTTTAATTTTTTTAGTATTCGTTTCAACATAATTTATGGCTTTACCAGATGTTTAACCTTTTCATGAACATAAATCTTGTCAACCTCCATAGTTCTCACAAAATGATAGCCGTTATTTAAAAGTAGTTCATTCAACTCAACCTTTTCCTCCTCTTTGTAAAACATTACCTCAATAATAAGCACTTTAAATTTAAACAAGTTAAAAGGAAATGTTTTAAGTACAGACAATTCACTTCCTTCAATATCAAAACTGAAGTAGTCCACCTCCGTCCATCCTAATGCTGCTAAAATTGTGTAAAGCGGAATAGTTTGTACATCAAAAGAAGTCCACTTCGAGGGCACAGGGAGATTCCATGGTTTTCGGAACGTGCCACTATATGTCCAATTAGTAGGGTTGGAGAAATTCAACTAATCCAAAATCCAAAAAACATGCATTCAATTTTTTATAAGGATATGAAAAATCTTGACCAATTATAATACTTACAATCCCCGGTGTATTTGTAGGAGACAAACATGCATCTGCCACCCACGCTTTTCGATGATGACTTTTAAGATATGGAATCACAGTTGGGTTACATTCCACCAAAAGGCCTGTCCATCCTAACTCCTTTTCTAAATATAAAGTGTGGGAACCCTTTTCACCTTCATGTGCACCAGCTTCGATGAATATACCATCTCTCTGAATCCAATAAAATAAAATATTAAATTGGTTTTTATAATGTTTACAATTTTATGTAAGATTTAGCAACCTTACCTTATTTCCAAAGAAATCAGCAACCCAACTACTGAACCCATCCTTATAGTTTCCCTTCCCCTCTAAATTATATGGAAGCTTGGATGGCGGGGTAAGATGTTTTATTCGAGTGTACTGTATCAAGTGTGGATCGGTTTGATCAAGAGAATATAAGTTTTCCTCTACATATTCTATTTCAAATGAAGGGGAGTAAACTATTGGACTGTATACGATTTCATTGATAGATAAAATACGATACAATAATAAAATTAGTACGACAAATAGAAAAACAGTAAGAAATGAAGGAACGCGATGAGCTGAATTTGATATTTTAACCATAGTTTTAAATAATTTGGTTTAGAAATTGAGAAAACGAGAGTCGGGTAAATATTTAAAGGTGAATATGTTAACCCCGCAAGCATTTTTAAGCGAGTGGTGTTTAAAAGCCAATTTGTGTATAAGGTTGTATATCAATAAAGCAATTTGTCAATAAATCAACATTAAAGTTTACCGCAGAATGGTCCGTACATTATTTTGTATGATTGTCAAAACTGCATCATAAATAGTTTTTGACGTTGTGCCAACTTACATTTCAGTATTTTGGAATACAAGTAAATTTTGTCTTGATTAACAGACATATTAAAAACTAGGTCATAGATGACACTCAAATTCAATATATTAGACACAGTAGCCCAAAGTAAAACTGTTGAATTATTGAATAAACTTGTTAGAATTAATAGCCGAGGCAACACTTGTGACATGGGCATACATACCTCCTAACTATTTTAGAACTTATATAACTGTTTTATATTCAAAGAAGAATAAAAAATGCTTTGTACACACACTAGACTTCACTCCAACCAACCAAATTGAAAATTGAGTGTTTCTTTGTGTGAAAACTTATGAAAATAAACACATTCAGCAATAAGGAACCCCAAGCAAAGAGCAAATCCAGAAGACATTATAAGTATAACTGTCAACACGTCCATGATGCCTAAATCGGTTCTGTAACGATTACCAGATAAGTCACAATTAAGTCCATTGATAATGTTTGTTTTCTTTTGGTATCTGTCAATCAAGCCTTTTTCTTTCATAGCAAGTATTCTAAAATTGAGTTAAATATAGAATTTACTTTAATGCTTCTCTCAAACTTTTAATGCATATCACATTGCGTATATTTAGTTACTTGTAATTAAAGTATTCTCTGAATGGCGAGTTTTTTGGGAGGGCCATCGCCGATGGTAATGCACTCCTTGTTAGAGGAAATGCATAAATTTTACAAGCTCTATGATCCGAAATGCCTTTACTTCTCCTTTCCTCATGATAACGATGTGTGTAACTAATAAAAGCTGAAGGCGACTGAAATAGCAAAAACACACCAAGATTGAGAGGCACGTTTAATATTTTAAGATAGCGCTCCTGTGACTGAAATCCCATAATCATTTCCTTAATAGTTACACTATCGGAAGCTGCATAGAGGGGTATACCACTACGAAATATTTGGGTAAAGTTTTTAATCGGTGTTGATTCAACGCTCAAAACGGAAACAATTTTAGCAGCATATGCAATATAACAGACTAGTGCTGTAATGGCTGATGTAATGAATACCAAACGGAGCGGAAATGATCTTGGATGTTTGTACCAGCCTTGCTGAGTTGCACAAGCGATGAGCCACATGACAACTTCGGAGTTAAACTGGTTATCCTCCGAAGTGTAATACGTTCCATAATTTAATAAGATCCAGGAAATCAGTAGAACAATAAAAAGGACTAGCAATGCTAAAGCTCCAAGTGATAGTCGAAGAGGTAGTTCAAACGGATTTGCAAATATGTCGTTTAATGGTGGCTGACTAACGAATGCCCGAATTCTAAAAAGTAAATACGATATATTAATTGAAATACACAATATACTTTACTTTTAATTCTCAGAGTAAATGTTCCTTACATGTTAGCTGATGTTGGCTGTAAGTAGTCCATAATCTCTGCTCTTGTGATAATGGGCACTGTATGCCCGATCATTAAGTCAACTTTCCGTGTTTTTAGAAGATTAGCGGTTGATCCGTTTAGGCTTCCATTTGCAGCCTGTGTAATCCAATCTCCTTCTATTATTTTTGAACAAAAGTTCATACAGTATTCTAAATCCTGAAGAATTTCCAAGGATATTCCACCTACGAGCTTATTGACTCCGTTTATTGTAACCCAAGTCAGATGGTATTTAGTGTCGTCAAAATTCTAAAGTACATTTTTATATCAGGTTTAACCATGAAAGATACCTTTTTCATAAAAGTATTAGTTATCAGAATCGATTTTCTCACTTACAGGTGCAACTACTTTTAACTCAACGTTTTGAAAATTTGCCCTTCGTGAAACCCTAGAAGCGTCTAAATCAAATAAATCAACGTTTTTGCCACGATGTATTTCTTGTACGCTTAGTCTGCTACTATGAATTCCATTCAAAATGGAAATTTCCCAAACACTCGTATTTTGTAAGGCTTCGTCATCTAAAGCTATATTAAACTCCATGTAAAAGTTTAAATTTATTCCAAGTGACTTGAGGTTTTCCAATGTTGGCAAAACCATTGGAACAAGAAAGCATTGGTAAATATATTCTGTTATGTTGAGATGCGATAAAGTTGTCAAGTTTAGAGAACATTGTTGTTCAGTAGCATTTGTTTTCAGTGAAGTAGGCCAACTAATTAGAATATTAGGTCTCCATTTTCTCCGACGACTTCCCATGTGCGAATAAAACAGATTTAGGATTTTCAGAAATTCAGAATAAGAAGTAGCATACAAACGAATAACTTGAAGTGCACAGTTATTTTGGAATAGATTATTTAAAATATTAGAATACAAAGGTGCATTTCCCTTCAAATATGACAACTCAACCCCGTTTTTGAGTGCACCTGAAATTTACAAACGGATTCTATTATGTTTGCTAGATTTGAAAAATATTATATTGTGACTATTTACCTGAAGGACCACTAGCTATTTCATAACTTTCTTCGTGTGAAATTATTTGAATTGATTTCCTATTGCACAGAACCATATTAGGAAGTATGATGGCGAATATCTGTGGGCTTAAGTTAATTGCGAAAATGTTTATAAAGGTCAAAATGTACTTCAATTTCATTTTAGTTTTTAGAGAAGAACAATCTTTTTAAAAATGCTTCAACGCTTTGAAGATTACTTGATAAGGAAGCCACTTGCTATACAATAGTGAATGAATTCTTCAAATGCGTTTGAACCAAGCCTAATTGACAGCAAGGAAAGAGCTAAAGTAATACACGAGTTTTGTCAAATGAAAACAAATAATTACGCTAATGATTTATGCAATGTTTACTACTTCAAAAGGAAACAACAATAGTTCCTTACCAAAACGCTTTAGAATTCAGTTTCATCGTTTCTCTTATTTTTTTATATTTTTTTTCATTTTTTCTATTTCCACGTGGTAATAGATGTATACCTACCCTAAAAATATTATAAAATACATACATACCTCAAGCTCAATCCTATTGCAAACACCTTGACGTTACTAATACCATGCCAAATCGATTAGAGTATAAGTATACACTTTAAGTACTTACCCATAAATGGAATAATATGATATAACCAGAAATTATTTTTAATTCAGAATAGACGTGATATTGAAGTCAATCTGTAAAATAAATAAAAACATTATGGCCAGCAGGTCGATATCATAGATTTGCAAGCTATTTTACATATTCCAGATCTCATTGTCAGTTCTGCAATATCTCAACTATAATTTGAAGTTTTCTGTGCTTTGACTTTGTACAAGAATACAAGCATCACCTGAGCATAATATGGATACAAAAAAACGGTTTCAACCATCAAAATAAAATTACAAACGAGTACAAACTAAATGCTGCTATTTATATTTGGTTGCACCTTAATAGAAATAATATTGTGTGCTTTTACACCTATATTAAACGCAAACTTTTGAACAAACTGAAATAATTTAACAACCATATTTAAACAACTTGGGAAAAAACCTAAAATTTCTCTGAAATACTTTTCAACACAGATGAATACAGCGAAGGATACAAACAAACCAAAACCGGGAATAATGCTCAGAACCATAACTGCTGTTTTGTTTTTACTGGTTTCAGAGGTGCTGTTTGGGTTAAATGTAGCCAGTACTTTTTTCCCATGAACTTTGAGTTTTAAAACTAAGGAATGTTCCAAGTATTTTTGCCACCACTCAAATATACCAGCGTCGAAAATGTACCTTGCTCGAAGAAGTAATTTGGGTGGAAAGTGACCCACAAATTTGTATCCCCAAAAATTCTCAAGTATTTTGTCCTTGCCAAGATAGCTCGGTTTGCCCATTTGCTTGAGAACTATATCGAGTTTAATTGCTTCTTGCTTAAGAATTATAAGTGCGGACTTATTGCATTTCTTCATATGAAAATCGAAAAAAGTAGACATACTTTGGTATTTGCCTTGCCCATAGTCTGGAAACATTGCAGAGTTATTGATATATCTCCATATTTGCTTTGGTATTTCATTTTTCAAAAGTTTAAACCCAAGTTGGATTGTTCCAAGTGGCCGCAAACCGATCATCAACCTATACCATAGTTCAGAAACGAATGGAAGTGCTTCGTGAGAGGTGATAGACCCGTTGTCTCTATGTAGCTTTTCAAGTTCACTCACATTAAAAAAAGCCTTATTAAAGAAAGTCTTCAAGTTAAATCTAGGTGAGTAAGTGTTAAAGCGATACTCTTCTAGAATATTGAAAGTATTCAATAATCAGCATATTAGTCTACTAATTGCCAACTTCCTCTTTACGATTTTCTGGTCCAAGATCAGTTTCCCTACTGGGAGTTAAGGTTAGTGGACTGTTGGTGTCAACTTGATTATCGTCCAAACTCTCCATCTTGCTAAATAATACAGGCTCAGTTCACAACGCAGCTGAACTTACCGTTTTTTGTAAATGATCGTCAACGTTATATGGTCAGTTTGTTTCGCCGCAATATATGAAAAAAAATTACTAAAATCGTTTTGCTATAAAATCATGTTTTCCTCATGCAAGAATGAAATCGTACTAAATTGCCTTCTTGTATAAAAGACGTTTCAGACTAGAGCGCTATTTGCTAAGTTGTGTGGATTTATAATGCATGCGAATGTATAATTTTACTGGTGTTTAACTTGAATTTTAATTGATACTAGCTGATTAGTTTTCTAGTCGGTTGTATAATAAATAAATTTTTACCAGTTTATATTACAAATCCGGTGACTTTCTTGGTTTAACTGCTATATCACATTGTGTTTTTTGCTCAGTGGTGTTCCCGGTTGATTTTGAATAATGTCTGAAGTATATGTTGTGACATCTAAAGGAATTGTGGTATATTGCATCCGTGTTGCAATCTGGTTGAAACAAGGGATTTGTGTAAAGAATTAACTTATGTATGAATATGTGCAATATGTTGAAGCTTCTCTGCCAAATTTTATCCTTAACATTCGGGTAAGTATACTCCTACTTCACCTCGACTTTTCATTTTGATATTCGTTTGCAAAACTAGCAGAAATGTACGCTGTAAAATAAACTTAATAAAGGCCGAGCTCCTCAGCCTATCCATTTTGTAAAATGTTCCAATTCTCAACGAAATTATGGGACAGCTACGGAAAAACTTATGAGAAAATATACATCCATTCCACCTTTTTGTTCTGGTCAATACTTTAGCTGAATATATCATTGGCTTACTTCCCATATTAAGCATTATGACGCATAGTAAGGTTGTTGATGTCATCACCAATGAAATAATTGTCGTTGCTATTGCTCGTATTTGTCTATGAAACACGATTACAGAATACATAAATGCAATGATTCCTGATCCTCCAAAAAATTTAATAATTGGCCAGATGAACGTTTGAAAGCAGTCATTGCTTAGGATAACAAGTACTTGAATTTGTCGGTAATGTTTCCCAAACTCTTTGAAATTCCTGTAGTTTTTTCTCTTTACAAGTATCCTGACAAGTAAAACAAATGTTTGATATGTTTCTTATAAAAATTAGTTACCTAAAATTATTAACATATATTTATTTACCACAGGTATTGTAACTGGTAACCGATTTCGTACAATGTTATAAGCGTCATAGTAGAAACCATTGATGATGTTACAGCAACCGACGTTAAGGACACAAGTTGCAAACTAAACTTAAGAACTTGCAACAAAATTTTGAATTTACGATTCCGAGAAACCATAGTAAACAAAATTTTATCGTCGAGACATGGAAAAGCCAGAAACACTGTTGGAATTAAGATGATGAAAAACAAAAATACACATCGTGGAAAGCTGTATAAGGATAGCAAATAAATTTTATAGATTGTTGTATTCTTATGTCTGAAATTAGGACCGTAAAATTTGGGCTTCGTAAATATACAGTTAAATAAGTGCTTAATTTCATGTGAGTTTTTATTTAACACAACAATACATAAAATACTTTCTACTTTTCCTATGACAAGCAGACCATGGCAAAGTATTGCTAGCAAGTTCTTCCGATTTAATTGGGTTGAGTGAAGATAAAGTTCGATAATGGTTAAAACAGAAGAAATCAATAGGGTGGTCGACCAAAAACATTTTTTTCTTTTGGAAATACGTTTGTACTTTACAAGCCAGTTTTTATCCTCAAGGAATAAACGTAGTTGAAGTAAACCTAGTTTTGAGCAGCTTACATGAAATAAAATTTCTAAAACTTTTATAACTGCTGAAGAAGCCATTTCAGACAAAAACTTAAAGAATATTAGTAAAGGAAAGTGAAAGTTATAAATTCGATAAGAACAGCTACGACCGTTCCAGATTTTTCAACTAGAATTCAGATGCTCAGCTAAAAACTGCAAATGTAAAATAAAATGTAATATTGGTAAACTCAGTTTTAATATCTAAAAAACACAAATTTATTTACACGGGCAAGTCATGTCTGAGAAACTGACAATGAGAATTTGATTTGAAGGTTGACTGACAGTGACAAGTGAAGGTAAATTGATATAACACATCAATATTTAAACAATATGACAATGCTTTAAAGGAAAATACGACTGACGTATTTTTTCAGCTTACATTGAGGACCATAAATTATTTAGTGAATTCTAGGCAGTAAACGTGTGTTCACTTATTTTAAGGTAATACGAGGACAGAGTTAAAGTACCATCTCGGTTCGTGTACAGACATCGTAAAAAATTCCCCCAAATTTGAATCGACATTTTCTGGAAAGGATTTTAAAAAATGGTGTCAGTATTCATCAATACTCATAATATTCTTATGATTTTTCAACATATGCTTAAATTTATCATGAACGTAGTTCTTTTATATATGTATATGCTATGTACACAATTTACGGTAAATTTTCATTTAAACCAACTAAATTGAAGTGTGTTAAGTTTTGTTTGCCAAAAATTGTGAAAACAAACGTATTCACTAATAAGGAATCCCAAACAAAGAACAAAGCCTATACATAGTACAATAATAGCCGTCAAAACGTCCATGATGCTCAAATCAACTCTATAATGATTGGTGGATGCGCCGCAATTAAGTCCATTGATAATGTTTGCTTTCTTTTTGTATCTGTCAATCAAGCCTTTTTCTTTCATTGCAAGTATTCTGAAATGAAGTAAAATTTATAATTTTGTTTAACATTTTCATACAAACAATTTATGTATATCTCTTATATTTGATATAATTACTTGTAATTAAAATATTCTCCGAATGGCGACTTTTTTGGAACAGCCATCGCCGATGGTAACGCACTCTTTGTTAAAGGAAATGAATGCATATCACAAGCTCTATGATCCGAAATGCCTTTACTTCTCCTTTCTTTATGATATGTATCTGTATAGCTAACGAAAGCTGAAGGCGACTGAAATAATAAAAATACCCCGAGATTCAGTGGGACATTCAATATTTTTGCGTCAGGCTCCTGAGATTGAAATCCCATAATAAGTTCCTTAATGGTCACACTATCGGAAGTTACATAAAGAGGCAAACCACTAAGAAATATTTGATTAAGATTCCAAATCGGAGTTAGCTCTACACTCAAGACGGCAATAACTTTTGCACCATATGCGGCATAGCAGACAAGTGAAGTAACGGCTGACATAGTAAATATGAAACGGAGCGGAAATGAATTCGGATGTGTATTCCAGCCTTGCTGAGTTATAAAAGCTATGAGCCACATGCCATACTCAGATTTGAAATGAGTATCTTGTAAAGTGTAATATGTTCCATATTCTGATAAAATCCAGGATATCAGATGAAAAATTAAAATAATTAGCAATGCTAATGTTCCAAGGGATAGCAGAAGTGATTGTTTAAATGGATTGACAAATATATCGGTTATTCGGCGGTGATTGACATACACCCGAATTCTAAAACAAAGTTTAATACAATAAATAAACTTATAGATAATAAAGCCAGTTAGCTAAAAAAATACTTTCTTACGTATTAGCTGATGTTGGCTGCAAGTAGTCCATACTCTCTGCTCGTTTGGTTACAGGCACAGTATGTCTAATCATTAAGTCTACTTGTTTTGTTATTAAAAGTGCGGCGGTTTTACCGCTCATGCTTCCATTTGCAGCCTGTGTAATCCAGTCCCCTTTTATTATACTTGAACGAAAGTTCATGCAATATTCTAAATCTCGAAGAATTTCAAAAGCAATCCCATCAACGAGCTTGTTGACTCCATTTATCGAGACCCAAGTTAAATGGTATTTGGTATCTTCAAAGTTCTATAGTCCATATAAAACATTCAAATCTATAGTAGGTATAAAATATTATTTAGTAAAAGTAATTCCTCTACTTACAGGTGCAACTATTTTTAACACGATATTGTGCAAGTTTGCTCTTCGTGAAACTCTGCCTGCTTCCAAATCAAATAGATTGGTCTTCTTTCCACTAGAAATTTCCTGTACATTTTGTCTGTTATTGTTAATTTTATTCGAAATGGAAATTTCCCAAACACTCACATGTTGTGGCGTATTGCTGTTTGAAGCTATTCTGAATTCCAAATAAAAAATTATTGTAGACGCAAAAGGTTTTAGGTTTTTTAATGCTGGTAAAACCTTTGGAATGAAAATGCATTGATAAATGTATTTATTTAAATTTAATTGTGATGTAGTTGTCATGTTGGCAGAACATGCGTTAGTTGAAGTATTGAGGTTAAGTAAAATAGGCCACGTAATTAGGATATACGGTCTCGATTTCCTGCAATAACTTCCCATATTCCATGCAAGCATTCCTAAGATTTTGAGGAATTCAGTATAAGATGTAGGATACAAACGAATGAAAAAAGGTCCACAGTAGTTTTTGAAAATATTTCGATCCCGTAAAATTTGAAAGAAGGTCGATGCTCTAAAGTATGAAAACTCAGTTCCGGATTCGAGTTGACCTGAAATGACCACATGGAATGAATTAATATTTATGATTAAATATATTTATATTTTGCGACCTAAGGTTGCAGAAACCCACCCGGAATGCCACTGCCGCTTAAATAGTTTTCTTTGTGTGAAATTAAAGCTATTGATTTACTTTATTCTAAAACTAAATCTGGAAGAACTTGGGTTAAAAAATTCAGACTTGAAACAAATGCAACGAGGTTAAAAATAACAATGACGTATTTCGATTTCATTTTATTTCAAACACTAAGTTCAATCGTAATATAGTTTTCTCAAAGTACTCCTGGTTTTCACTCCACTGACTTTCAAATACTTCTGGTCCAAAATACACGCAAACTGCTTGCCATACAACCATTGGTAAGTGAAGCTTATAAATTATCTTGACAACAAGCATTCAGATTAAGTATTACACCAACTGTGCTTTTACGTACAATCAAAACAAACCATTATTTTAATTGTTTATGCAATATGTGGTACTTAAGGTGACACCATATCATTTCAGTACCTAACCAATTAAAACTATTTTGAAAAGCAGAGCCGTTTGTCAAAAAGAGACGCGTCTTGTTAAAGTTAGGAATGTGTACTATTTTTGAATCACAATAAAACTTGGATGCAAAACTGACAAATTTTTAGTTCATGCGTCCACTCTATTTGGGACAAACATTTAAACAAGATACTCTGAAGTTTAGTAATAGTATGTATGTTTAGTATGTGAAATAAGTAATGCTATTCACAAAGATACCATTGCAGACAAGTTAACAATATGATATATGTTAGAATACACGAAATTATTACCAAGCTTTGTAGAGTTTTATCATTGCATTAACATTCGGGCAAGTATACTCCAAATCCAGTTCTATTTTTCATTTTGATATTCGTCTGCATTATTAGAACACATGTTCGCTGTAAAATAAACTTGATAATAGCCAAGCTTCTTTGCCTATCCATTTTGTAAATTATTCCAATTCTCAACGAAATTATCGAACAGAAGTTTTGGGGTAATTCTGCCAGCATGAATATCAAAGGTTTGGCATGACGCAAATTTGTTAGACAAGTTGTACTTCTGAATATCATTGGTACTTCCAAAGTCATTGGTTATCGATTTAATACCCGCTAATTCAAGCAAATGCAAAACAATATTCGGAATTAGTGCTTTCAGCCTTAATAGCATTTAGTAAACCTTAAAAACTAGCTTCGAATAAAGGAATAAATTAGTGTATATTGAATATTACAATATAATTTTTACAACGACATGTTTATATACCTCACGTGTATTATTGAATTTTGACGAGTTTCTGGTTTAAAACGTAAGTGAGTGGACTAATAATTTGAAGTTCGATTAAATTTAATTTGAAGTTGAAATTGAAATGTGAAATTATGGTTCTTTTTTAAAATTACGAGATATCATCTCTAGTAAGTACTTTAATAACCTAAATGTCTTTAGCTTATTTCAACCAGATTATAAAACCTGACATGCTTGAAAACCGGTAGTTCCAAAACGTGACTCAATAGTATCGGAACGAAATTCTCTGCTCTTGTATAAAATGCTAGATCAATGAGTATTTTCGGTTGGTAGTCAATTTCTTTTAATTTTTGGCTATTTTGGGGCAATCCCATATGCATGGAATCAAACCTATAACGTTCTCCAGAAATGTGTCAAAACTCAACGATAGTTTTAATATTCCATATCTGCATATCTAGTGTACAACATATGTGTGCTAGCAGAAGGAATTAGATTCTTTTATATTTCTGACTTGGAGAACTTCAATAATAGCTATATGTTTCTGATTGGAAATATGTTATTGTTTCCATGCGCTAGCATTATGCTTTGGACACACGATACACGATGCCACTCTTGTTATGTTTAACACTGTTTTCAATTATTCTGAATACATAGGTGAGTTTAACATAAAATATAAGCTAAAATAGTAATATTTTTTAGAATTTTTTTACACGAAATGCTGTTTTTTGTAGCTCGGCATTATACAAAGGAGGGTTACCGATCTCTTCGATGGATTCGTTTATTTACTGAACTTGTCTTGTTATCTGTAATCCTTGGCTGCTTGGTAATGTGGTTATTGGCACAATTTATATTCATTCTTCGACCTGAATTTCCCGGTTTTCTCGGAAGCATTTTCAGCAGATATATTAAAGAACCTTGGTATATCATATACATATTTAAGGCATTTAGCCATGCTTTCCATATAATAACAGGCTTTGACATTTTCATGGGTACTGCATTTGCACTTATACCTGTTGTAAGTGGTGCTGCAATTATATTACCATTTGCCATATTAGAATTAAATCCACTAAGAAAGTCGTTTAAAACAGAAGCAAGTGTTCGAACAACCGAAAAAATGAGCTTTATATATCGAGAAGTTCAAATTCTATTGCCTGTAGTGAACTCAGTATATGGGTGCTTGTTAGTACTAGTACAAACTTTGATAACGAAATTTGTTATGTTTATAACGATTGTGCTTTGTAACTATTCTGATAGGATAGAAAAATCTATGAAGGTTATAATGGGATTGTGGATAGCGAGTGTACCAGGTGTTTGGATTTGTGTTTTGGAAATTGCTGGTAATATACACATGCATAGTGAAAGGGTGCTCATATCTTGGAAGCATCATCAGTGGGGAAATAAATTAGGGAAAAACGTTTTCTAGCTTATAAAATGACTACTTTTCCACGCTATTTTACGTCAGAATTTCTAAAAGTAAAAA
>JAQFZH010000055.1:0-66479 GCA_034695485.1 Entomobrya nivalis | reverse complement strand
TTATTTTATTATTATTGTACGTGGTCATGTGTAATGAAGATGGACGATGATCGTAATAAATAATAAGTAATTATGGTAATGAGTGCTATAACTCGGCAAAGTTTTTATTTCTAGAAGAAAAAAAAACAATAAAAAAAATTGTTTACTAGACTGATTTTTTTCAGTAACGTAAATCTTTTGATGCGTGTTTGTGACTATGGGTATTTACAGAGTAATTAAAACAATCAGGAAAAACATTCAAAATAGCTGATCACTTGACTAACTTAATCAACCAACCAGTGCAAAATGCACCATCAATCAGACATCATTCACAAGTAATACCACACGATCATTAGTGCTTGACTGCAAAAGAAGACGTAATAATACACATAGGTAACCACATCAAACTAACATGCTAACTAGTTTAATGGTAAAATAATATCAAGGCAACGAGCCTGAACCAGAAGAGCTACTCAACTTTTATCATGTTATGATGCATGTGCTCTGAAAGCAGCAAAGTAAAAATGTTAATATTTTTTTCAGAAATTTAAGATTTTCCCATCTTTATTTTATTTCAATTACACATGGTACACAAAGAATAAACACAACAAAACAAAACAGTGCTTTTAGCACAAGTTCACAGTCTTTACTACTGAACCTGAGGATCAATTTGAACATGTATACCTACTGTGTAACTTTGCACGTACATAACTCGAAGTATAATGAATATTTTACCTTTTTTCTTGTCTGCTTGACTTGGTATCGTAAAATGGTAATAATAACAACGGCCGCACAAGAATTCCTGGTTTGTTACAGGAATTTCTCGATATATACGTTTTTCTTGAAGAGTACACAATTAAGTTTAACTAACTGCATCCCCTCCATTGTGAACACATATCAAGTGCAATTTTGATACGGAATATAATTTTAAGCAATGAAGACCGAATCCTTTGAGTTTTAAATTCTTTGAAAAATAATATCGTGTTACGTGGAAACTCTATCTATCAGTTGGCGTATGTCTATGTTTGTATCTGTGTGGCAGTAAAAAGATAATTGCGAATAATTAATCCTTTCACATGATCAATAATAATCCTCTTCTAGAGAGAATGGATAAATTGTCAATAAATTTATAATTTTTTTTAGATATCGCATGGCCAGGTCACCACAGCATCAACCTCATCCATTGTTAATTTCGTCAAAATAAATGGATTTATTGGCTGGTGATGATCATGGTGGTCGGTCGGTCGGGCATTCTTTCTCTGATCAATAAATCCTTTTATGATTACATACGTAGGTAAAATGTAAACCGATCATCACGACAATCACGATACATGTATTTACGATAGCTTGGGATAAATAAATTCAATAAAAGTTTCACAGACCAAAAGCGGATTACTAATTATCAGTTTTTCCTTGTACCACTGCCTAAGCTCCGCTCAAATTTCCATTCTATTCTATTTGTCTAGGTTGTAACCACACCACTCGAAAAACTGAAGTTTAATATCTTAAGTCATCATCCCAATAAATCATCCTACTTTTCATCCGTTCCAACTTGACCAAAATCACAGACGCATTACAATTTGATGTTATATAAAATTACAATACCTGCATCTATTATTTGCTTTCGTGTGCAATCATTAATCAATGGGTTCAATTTCAAACTCGGAGACAATGCCTAACTTGCGTGCTGACTAGACTACACTAGACTAACCAATTGTTTTCAGCGATATCAGCATAAAAGTCGATTTTAGCAAATTTTTCGCTGCAATTATTAGGTCTACTATTATTTTGAGACGAAATAAATGTTGAGGGCGGTGATGACGAATATTGAATATACTTTACATATGTTGTGTTTATAATATGCGCTATGTGGTTTGTCTGATTAGATAAGCGTTTGACAAGATATGTTTGTGTAATATCTGGACTTTTTGCCTTTGCGGCATTTTCCCTCACAAAGGCAAGCCGATCATGTTCAAGTGTTTAACCTATCAACTTAAACATCATCATCACCGTTGTCATTATCATGCTCGCTTCTAATACTACCAAAATATCAAAATACAACACATTGTAAACTTTGCGTATTTGTGTAAACCTGATAATACGACATGTGTATACACACACAAAAAGTCAACATGCACACAAACTGACATTAATAATGACAAAATACAATAATTGATTTCTTGGGAAAATCATACATTCTGCACAACTCAATTTATCAATTGTCTAACTTCTGCCACTTTAGATGTAAATACCAAGAAATTTGAAACTCTTAATTTTTTGTCTAAATACCCCAGAATATTAAGTAAAGCTATACCAAAACCATAAACATAACACGTCACAACAAGTAAAGTGAGCCACCATCAAAGATACTTTACGACTGATCGTATTGTAGCGAGGTCTTTATGTAGGAAAGTTGCTTATCCAGAAAAAGACAGACACCAGGGCTACGTGAGAAATTCTACTGGATTCTCTCTGGAGAAACCAGGAGGAATTAACTTAGGTCACATAACTTAGCATTTGCAACACACATTCAATACAAACAAATTTATAACTTACGTTGTCTTTCTTTACTAATAGTAATACTGTTTAATTATTATTGGAGTACTATCCCCAAATTTTCGTTGATTATTCACCAAACTAATATATAATACTTTTGTTGTTTGTTATTCACTTAAAAACTTACAGAAATAATATTTCTGTGATTTATCAGTTTTCTTAAAAAATATGTAAATGATTGTTAATTTGTATGCTTTCTTTTCGTTTTAATCAATACAAATTATTTTCGTTCTATTTTCTATGACTTTTTCCGAGAAAAAAGTTTTTTTCAAATTGTTTTCCAATCAAAATCACTTTTGTTCCTTACTGCCCCAAAATCACTTTTCAATACGATCAGATATATATTGATGAACGTCAGTTTAATACTATGACAGTATTTGGTGTTGATGACAGACGACGTAAGCAAACCTGCCTTTCCGGAAAAATAAACTTTTCACTTGTTTAAACTAAAACTTGTTTACTGTCAACCTGTTTTTTTTTGTAAAAAATGTCACTATGAAAAGTGAATGAGTAAAAAGAAAGCAGGTTATTTTTTTGCTTTCGCTATTATTGTTTTGTCTCTTTTTTCTAAAAACCGGGTACAGAGGAACCTTGTCAATTTGTGTCTTTGTTGTCCTTCTCTCTGATTATCACTGTTATTTCATTATAATTCTCGGAGTAAAAGCAGTAGACTCTGAATGTCCCTCTCTCTCACTTCCTGCATGGTTTTTTTACTTCTTTTGTATATTTGCACGGCAATCTACTATTATGCGTAAAATGTGTGTGCAGAAGCAATGCAATTTTTATTGTGTGGGTTGTTGTTTTGTTGGTTAAATGGTAAAAATGTGCTTGTTCTGTTTACTTCAGCAGCAGTAAAGGAGAGAGCGATGAGGAACTGAACATGATTTTACTTCGGTGTGAAGTAGAGAACTGAGCATTGCATAGGGTAAGTGGGGTTGTCAATAGGGCTAACAAACACACACACTCTCGCAGCAGTAACATTAAAAAGCAACAGCATCATCATCAACATCTCTTCGCTCACACACACACACACATATACATAAGCACAAAAGAAAACGCAGGCTGAAAGATTCTGCTGTAAAGCCAACGTGCATAATACATAAGCAAAGCAAGTGGAAAAAAAGAGAGAGAATCAAGTAGAAGAAGAAATGAGAAGGGAATCACTATTGGCTTTGGGTTCAACAGAATAGAAATGCTTATTCCCATCTATCTATAATAAAAAAGTAGGAGCACCACCAAACACCAGCAAGCAAAGTAAGTAAGCAGTGGCATAACATTCGTTCAGCTCAGAAGAGGAACGAACGATACATTCGAAAAGTGTATGTTGGAGCAAAGAGATGACGATATGACAGTAGAGGAGAATCGAGGAGCAACCAGCGCAGCAGCATATTCAACCGTATTCAATATACAACGGAGATCAGCACAAAATAGAGAGAAGGAGATCTGTACAATAATACGTACAACAATACACACAACAACACAGAGCATAGTGGATGATCATCAGCATCAGGAAAAGGGATAGAAATGTATTGAGTGAGTGAGTGAGTTGAGCAGATGGGATGGATATGATCATGTACGGCAGCAGAAGCACAACAGAACTCTCGAGCTTAATATAAAATTCACGTGTGTATCCCTTATTGCCTTTGCTTTTCACTCGGTTCCTTCTCCTCTCTTTAAAAAGTGAGCTCCTACGTTTTTTTTCTGCCTAATCGTCTAATATATTGGGAGAAATACATGAACTGGTATTATGCCATTTTTTGGTGTAATCCTTCGTATTATTATTATTTTGTATCGTGAACGGATTGACGAGCTGTACGAAATGAGAAATAAAGATCAAAAAATAAAAAGGATGCATAAGAAATATAAAACGAAGGAATATTGGTGGTTGTGCATATTATTAAATTGGAGAGTTACGGTAGTGCTCCTTTTTGATACAATGCCTTTTGCTTGAATGTTTATGTAACGCAATCACAATCTTGATGACCAATTCAGAAGACAAGGGGCAATGAGAACACACTGCGAACTGCATCAAGAAGCATAAGATGGAATTCCTTTTTCTTTTTTAAACAGAGCATCGAGTAAAGTTTTTCAAGCTTATTAAGAAAGCAAGGTGTAAGTATCAATCGTGTGATTTTTTTCCCTATTTCATTGCGTGCGGATGTGTACATGTGTCTTCTTGGAGCATTCGTCTCAAAGACAGTAAAGTAATAATATCATGCTTGAGCAGAGCGGTGGTGGTGGTGGTGAAGAAGCACCCAAAAAAGGATGATATAATGTTGTGGAGATGGAATAAGAAGAAAAAATTTGTAGAGATATTGAAAGAGAGAAAAAAAGATGCTTGCATGTATCACCGACCCCCAGTCTCTCTGGTTGATTTTGTTGAATGAACACTCCACTGTTGCTGCTATTACTGCCGTTGTTGCTGGATCACTTGGCCGTGTATGCATTCTGATCAGGAGAACACAGAACAGCAGGAGCAGAACACACAGTCAATGTTCTTGTGTATTTGTATCTATGTATTGCTTATGCGAGAGAGAAGGCCGATCATTCGATCTGATCAGGAATTGTCTATAGGAAATAAGAACCGGGCGCATGCCTTGCGTCCGGATTGATTCCCGGATTGGAGCTTCGGTCCGACCCAAAAGGGTGGAGGATTGCTAACCAAACCCAAGACCATTTTCTCCATTCATTCCATATACTCAGCAGCAACTCAACTCACTCTTGCTTGCAAGCACTCTCTCACACACATATCACTATTATATTGCTTGATGTGTGTGTGATGTGTTCTTGAATGCTGCTGTTCCTCTAGCATGCCGTTTTTCTTCACTGCTACAGCTACACCAGCAATGTGTATCTCTGCTCTTGCACTCTGCTTCTTTCTTACTTACTCTTTCACATCACTAAAACGCATCACCGGTATATCATCATTTTTTTACAATCCATTTTAAATGGTAGCCGTTCGAATTGATTGGTTTTCCTTATTTAACGTTTTATATATTTAATACATTCTTTTTTGGTATGTAACATTAAACAACAGAAAATAGAGGGATTTCGTTATGTTTGCAATTTTAAAGAGACTTAGAAATCTGCGAATGATAATTCAACGGAAACAAATTTGAGGGCAATTTATATTTAAACACCTTCTCTCAGAGAACAGCATTGTAATAGCATAATTTTTTATAAATAATTTGCCATGACTTGATATCGATTGCAACTCTTAACATTTCCCAATGTGAAAAACCATGTTAAATCCCCTCAAATTCAGTATAATGCATTTTCAGCGGAAAGCAAGTTATTGCAGGTTGTAGTAAAACTATCCTCTAGACATGGATGAAATACAGATTCAGCATTAAGAATATTTAATGAAAATACCTCGTATTCTGCTTTTAAAATGACAAAAAATAAATGTGGCATATTTTTTTATTTACACCTACCACCCACCCAGCTACCACTTAAAATGATGACCATAACTTACAAATACGATCATGCAAATCTTGGGGGCGAAATGATTACAAAATAAATCTGTCTGAGAATGTAAAAAAAATGTTTTGAGCTTATTGAAGAATTATGTCACAGGATCAGTGTGTATTTAGTTTAGGTATGTAGATTAAAATTTGTATATAGTTTTGCTAAATTAGCGGTAAAGCAAGAAAAACACTACGTTGGAATATTTTAAGACCACACATATCAAATACGATAAGGTAAGTTTTATTACCAATTCTTCAAAAAGGCTGATGAGCAAACATACATGAACTTAAGTTATAGCTAAGTTAAATGTGACGACACGAATCAGGGCAACATGATTCATCATCAACATCACTTCAAAATCTCAATATTCTTGGTACTTGTAACAACTAATTTATTTTGACATCGACATTTCGCCGCGGTGGTGCAGTAAACAACAGCTTTATATTTTGCTCCCCATAAAGCAAGGATTAAGAAATTCTTTAGAACCTACTTCACGTTTAATGGGTTTTGGAAAACATAAGTATGCGATTTAGACAATCGATGGTTGATGTGCTGATATGTCTTAAATAATTCTTCTTGAAAAACAATTCACCAACATGTCAATTCGTGATGTACCTTGTTATGCCAATTCAATGCTGTCGGTACGGAGAATGACGTTTGATAGATTTGAGGGGTGAAACGTGAAGCACAAATCTCACGAAATGTTGACGCAAATTGTTGAATTACTTACATTGGATCAGCCATAATGTAAACAAACGGTTATTTCAATTATATTTAATCTCAAGAATAACAAAATCAAACCATTATTTATTCTCAACTATTGAAACTCATGAGCAACTGAATGAGTGGGAGTCATGATCGTTCGCAGGAAGCATTATCATTAATTAATTTTTACTTGCAATATAATTTTGTGTCTGATAAATGGCAGGACCACGAAATATTACCATTCCATTTAAACTGTATTAAAAATAGGCAATCTTCATTTTATATAACCATTTCCAACTGCCTATTAATGTATATTTATTAATACATTTAATGACCCTTTCAACAGCTACTCTAGAAGTGTTATAGCTAACTTTATTGAAGTCAAACATTGAAACGTCTATTTGAATATCATCGGATGCTGAAAACGAACGTCAATTAATTCAATATAGCTACTAAAGTTTTCAGAGGATGCAAATGAGAGACGCAAGATAGTGCTCTCATTTCTGTTTTATTAATTGATTCATCATCAGATGTCAAATCATTCCAAACGGCAATAATATTCCACACGTTAAATATGTCATCATAGATATTATAGTTACATTTAGCATAATTTTTCTCTATACATATTTTTTAAACTGGTATGTAATACATGTTCTCATCACGACCATGCTAGTTTATTGGTGAACACATAAAATATAATATATACGCAACAATAAAAAAAACGTACATAAATACGCACGTATGCGTTCGTAATTAATCTCCAAACTTTTTATCCTCTTTCATAACAAAAGACACGACGTTAAAGAAAACCACAGTACAGTTCCTCTTTTTCCATGTCCATAAGGAAAATACTTATTTAGTCCAAAGTATGCATAGATGTATGTATATATTGTATATGTGGAGACAAACACACTGGCAGAGTGCAAGTATGTTAGTACGACCGACCATTATAAACTCCTTGTCTGCTCCCTCTCACCACCACCATCATACCATCATCATCATCATGCACAGTAACGCATTTTCCTTTTCACTCTCTCTTCCTTTTCTACTCAACTGTTTTTACATGTGTGTTATGTCTGCTTTCTACTTTATAAAAGCACTCTGCATGTTGGTGAGTAAAGTATTTTAAGTGCAAGTGCAACCACCACCACCACACACCACGTAACAATTTTCAGCAGACCAGCAAGCAAAAAGAAGAGCTAACGGACGTACAACGGGTGCATTATTTTCTCTTTCTCTCTCTCGCTTCCGTCATCGTCTCTACTTTCGGCACAATCTCTCTTGACGCACTTGTTCTTTTCATGGAATATACTCTCCCACTACCATACAATCCACTATACCAGTACTTTGCTGCTTGTGAAGTATAATAATATTATAATATATTATGTTGGTCAGTGTTTCATGCATTTCAAGCTTTTTTTAAGTACATCCACGCGTAAAGCTTACCTACATATTATGCATATTACGCCCCAAATTTACAGTGTACAAAGTCTTTGCACTTGGTTTCCCACTGTACTCTCTTCTGGTTTCACAACCGGGAAAGCACAGTGCACACTGCATTGCTGGCTGTTTTATACGCAACTATCTATCCACCACACTGATATTGCATGACTTCAAATCTGTAGCTGTTTTCTTATTTTAGCCTTGGGATATAGCAAGCATGAAATACAGACAAAAATTGCGTATTCAAGTACTTGCAGTACTCGTAAAACAGGAATCACCACATGAACATTGTAGCAGCATCCCCATCCAAGGCAGGTTATTACGTACATTTTTAATGTGCAATTGCAGTTTTTACATCCCGTTTTCTATCTCAAGTTTCTTGCTTCCACACAATGACTCAATGATTATGATGCGAATGCACTTCCACAAGTTTCGTTTGTGCTTGCAGATTTTCTTTATCTCCCTCTCTTTTTTACACTTACACAAAAAAACTTCATTCTATTCATGCGCGTTGATATTTTTGTCCCAGTGAATATAATGGGGTAAAATAAACAACAGCAACAAAGGAAGACAGTGAATACAATAACTAGGATCATTATTACTTTGTAGTTGTAGTGCACTGCAACTCGTCTCCCTGCACATTCCATGCATCACTGGTTGGTGTAAGTCATTTAAAATAGTGCATTTAAATAGTATACTGACAGTGTAGCATGGCAGTGTGCATAAAAAATAACTGCACTCTTTTCTCTTTGCAAACTTCGAAGATGACGACGACCCTCCTTAAAAACACACTAAAAGCAATGCAGTGTAGGCTTTTGTGTTAGAGTACTTTGAGTCCAAAAGCGAGTGTCCATCCACCGATACCACCACTGCGAACAGTTGTTCAAATGATAGTTGTGGTGGTGGTGATGGTTGTGTCATGCCCGGTTTTTACTATTTACTTTCGTATAAGTATATTCTTATATAATTTTTCCTTGCCGACAGCATGCAGTGGGTATATATTCTTCCGCTTTCGCTATCCCCCTTTTATTATGATACCCTGTGTGTATACTTATTATTCTTTTTTTAAACTCGCCAGGCTGGTTCTTCTCTCGACTGTTGTCTGCTTCTTTCCTTGGCTTGCGAATAAAATGATGATGCTGTTGAAAGGGAAAGCGAGTGCATAATACACATTCTTCTTCGTCTTCGGGTGCATAATATCATCATTATCATCATCGCCATCGCAACTGGTACAATTACTTGCTGCACTACTCTACACAACTACTATTATGAGCATGATGTGTAATAATAGCACACATTTTATGCAATTCACAGAACTACTTTTCAACTTTCAAGCAGTGTGTAGCAGCATATCTGTTTTTAAGTTGTGCTGGCTGAAAATGGTTTTTGGAAGGATGCTTCTTGAGAGGAGCAAAATTTTTGATGATGCCAGTAGGACTAATTTTGAGGGCCGTCATTATGTGCTATTATTTGAAAGCCTTTTCCAGTATACATGGTATACTTTGTGCGTTTCTCATCTCTGAAAATTTTCTCGTCTCTCAAAGTAGTCTTCCCTACTGAGTTTATATGTGCCTATACGACGAGGTCATAGGGTACATTGTTGATAAACAACACTACAAGTCTGTATATACATACATATGTATTTACAGCGAATACGTAAGTTCTTTTATTTGTTTTATATTATTTTTTATTTGTTATTGTTATTTTTTGATAGTATTGCAACTCAAACAGAACTAATTTTCTTATATTGAAAGTTTGTTTAGTACACAATAGACAGAATGAAAAAGCGGAGTCATCTAGTTTCACATCATGCATCCATCGCCACAATGTTTTTCAACATAACAAATGTTTTGTTTTCCTCTTTTATAATAAAAAAAACTATTTTGCGTAAAGTTTGCAAATACAGCGTAAGTATATTCGGTGCATGAAATGGGAAGAAAATTTGACTTTAAAAGTGAAGTCTCTCAACAATCCATCCATCAAAATACATACAAAGATACGTATGTATATAATTTTATAATTGAATGCTTGGTAGGTTGTATGAGGAAACTAGTGAGAACTTCACACGGTGACTAGTTCGATTTCATGAAAAGCAAGTTTAATTATCATAATTTTTTAAATGATGTGCAATCAAATGAGATTTGGAACGTAGTAAAACTGTGTTCATTTATCACAGCCAACGAAAACTTAGCTTGGGATCGGACAACATCGTGTTTTTTAAACTGATTAAAAAAATAACATTCTCAGCATTCGATTTGCATTTAAGTCTTGAGAGTTATTTTGATAAATAAGATTATTGAGTCAAAACAATCTTGTTGAAAAACAAGAAAACAGTAAACGCATATGAATATATATATAAGATGCGGCTAGCTAATAATCAAATAACTTATAAGCTATTTTTATCAATGAGAATTTTCAAGGTTAGCAGTAATTAAATATCTATAAATAATAAATTAGTATTCTACTTCCAGCAAAACTACGCTAACAATTCATTCAGTATCGTAGTTGTACGCAGAACTCTTTGTCAGTCGGTTGTATAATAGTGTTGACTGAACATTAAAAAAAATTAAACGCGGAAGGTATCAATATGCTCCTGTTAAAGATAATCGTGTGTTTAATTTATAACTAATAACACCTCCCACAATAAGTTACAGTGCACAATGAAAAAAAATCAGCTTTACGAACGATAAGGATGATACGCTTTATGATAATGAAGATGAACATCATGGAACACGGAATTTTACAAGTGGTAATGTAAAATAAACAGAAAGAAGAAAAAACTCGTATCTGAGTGCAGATCCATAATAGTAAAATGTATTTTTAATCTGCCTATTTTTCATTACGTAACTTTAAAACCTCACTCAAACGAGGAAATATTTTATAATAAATCCAGCAAAGCAGTGGTTCACTGATTACAAGTCTATAAATAAAAATAATGGATATAGGCATACATAATATTATTATTGTTGTATCTTTTAAAGTAGCTCATGTGGAACGACCACTTGTTTGAACAGGTTGAGACCGACAACATTGAAATATTCACAGACGCTCAATATTCCGCTTTTAAAATTCAATAGTCTATTTCTACAAGCATTTAGTTTTTAAATATTTTTCATGGAATACTTGCAACGGACTATTGCATTTTTATCCCTTTCAGATTTTTCCATCTGAAAAACAAAAACCTGATTTTATGTTTACAAAAAAAATGTAGAAAACACCTGCTTGCTTGCACACATCGTAATTTTAATGTTGTTCATAACACCACCATTTTTAATTGTATCATAAAATACATCAAAGTAATGTAATGTGATGTTGCTTAATGTCAGATGCAATACTATGTCTTTTCATTGTTAAAAAATTTCCCAGATTCGTTGCTTCCGCTACCTTTTGCAATAGATATTTTAATGGATAATGTAAAAGCATTCATCTAGAACTAAAGTTTATTTTTAATCTTGCAAACTTTTCGAAAGGAAGTAAGAGAAAATAAAAATAGGCAATATTTGAATATATGTAAATCAGAAAAATTGGTAGATTAGTTATAAATCAGAAAGCATTTGTGTCGATGAACGAACTAATCCATATTGTCAACATTAAAAGTAAAGTAAATTAAAATTAACTCTAAAATTCACAATCAACTAAATAATATGTAGACGTTTAATTGATTTTCAAGTACACGGATGCATACGCAGCAGCAAAAGTAACAATGCAGTACAATGAGCATTGCAACGTTAAGGAATACAGCGTTAGTTGAGTTTGCTGATAGAAAGAACGACGATTAATATGCTTTTCTGGCACTTTTTTCTATTTTATGCCTTCTACAGCATCATCATCATCACAGTCATCAGACAGACATCTTGTTCATCGTCTCAAGTAAGTCAAGTATGAAAACACAGACTATATAATACATTGATGATGATGATGACGACGAGGAGAATGAAATGATTATTGTAATGTGATGATATAGACGACTACTGACAGTGAGTGCTATTGCAATGGTAGTAGTTGTTGTGGTAATCAAAATAGCAGTAGCATCATCATCAACGTTCACCAGTAATGCACTTTTCGTCTTAACAAATTTATTCGTTTACAAGTTCAACTCCCATGACCGTCTATCTATCTTCATTTTTCCATTCTTGAATTAGATAGAGTTGATTAGCAATGGCTTTTTTCTTTCGTCATCATCATCACGATGATGAGCACGAAGACTAACCAAAAAGCAATGCAATGGGGGAAATGGAGTACATGGGAAGATGGATGTATTAACATGATCATGTCGTTGATGATGATAATGATGATAATACGAGCAAGCCGTAGTTACTGTTTTATAATACATATAAATAAATGCAACTGCGGATGTATACATTGTTGACGTAGGTAACATTATAACAAAGACAGAAAATCAAATAGAAGAAAACGAAAGGAAAAGCTTTAAAGGTGACTGCTGTTTGTCTATTTTTCTTGAATAAAGACACAATCCAACACATGTAAATAATATATACATGATAAAACGTATAAAATTGAATTGTTGCGTCATCACTGCATAGTGCATTTTTAAGCAGTAATTTTATGGAAACCTAAACAGGTAGCATGAATTTGAAACATATCGAAGTTTTATTCCTTCGACTTTAACAATTTTTGTGCTGAACTAAACATGCATGAGGAACTTTTGACTGCTATTGTAATCACGAATTATTACACATCGAGAATAAAAATCGTTCGTTTGTATTAAGTTTTCAAATCTTGACTACCTGTCTGGGTTTCCATGAAAAAGACTCCTTAACAAGTACCAAAATGCATTGTCTATGTGTGTATCGCACATTTATGTAAACTATCTATCATGAACATTGGATATTTTTTGAGGCGTCACAATCACCATCTTCAACATCGTTTCCTTTTTACTCGTTTCCAGAGAAGAAAATAAAACTCGGAGAATAAGAATCGTAAAGAAGAGGCAGCACTTGTACAATTTGATACATCAGGGCAGGTTTGTAGCAATGTGCTTATTTCTCCTGAATCTATTTTTTAAAGAAATGATGCGGTGTTCTTATTCTCCCTCGTTTGTTACTGCTCTCCTCAACAAAAATGTGATGGCCATAATGATGTTTTCCCATCATTCTCTGCTCCAGTGAATTTATTACACAATAGCAGCAGTGGTAGTCGAAGAAGCAGCACACATCACATCATCTCAACCACCACCAGTTTTAGAAGTGGTGTGCTATTATTACTCCTACAACAACATGTAAGTATACTCATCAGAAAAGTATACGAAAAATAAATCTAAATAGATTATATTTTATCATACATTTATATTTTATACTAACACTGGTACTTTTAGTGTGAGTAGTGGAGCGGCGGTTTGCTGGTTTCTATCTTTGTGTTGTTTTACTACCATTCTGTTGTAGGGATTAAGTAGTTCACTTCGATTCACATAGACACAATCCTCTCAACCATTTTATAAGTATTCTCTTTAGGTTTTATTGAAGCTTCTTCAACTGAATTTTATTATTCTACATGTTTGTAATTTGCTATATTTTTTTTGTTTTTATCAGATATATTATTTCCAGCGTTTGTTAGGTGCAATACCAGTCAACACAAAAAATACAACTTCATAGAGATAGAAGCTCGCTTAGTTAGAATTCGCAGCAAAAAATCAATAGATTTTTATTTTTATAAAGCATGCATTACCATATAAACTTGATTCTCTTGCTATGATATAATTTTTATGCAAGAAATATAAAGTACTTTTTGATTTTTTTTATCCGACTACTTCTCTAGACGATGCTCATTTAGTTTTACGTTCCAGAACAATGATTCGCTCATTAAATAAGAGAAACACTTAAAATACAATTTTTAATGCATGCATAATCAAATGCGTACTTATTAATATTTGCATGTACATCTTCGTCATTTTTTGATAGAGATGTATATATTTATATGAATTCAACGCTGACTTATTGTTAGTTTGCTGCTTGCTGAGCTGCAGTAGTTCTTTTTGTTTTGTTTATGGCATTTCCTGAGTGCTATAACAATAATGAGTTTCTTATATCAATGGATCATATCCCAGGTTACAAATTGCCTGGTATTTCTACTTTATCTTCTTTTCCTTTGGATTTTGTATATAACAAATAACTGCGATAGTTTGAAAAAAAGAATACCTAAATATTAGCCATAACAATATTTCGTCTTTGTATTCTACGAGGAGAATGAGATTTTATGTAAGTGTACTTTCAAAATTCCGTAGTTGATGTACATGCATGTGTCCGTGTAGCATCATCCATCTATTCAACCATCCATCGTTTTGTCGTGTTTACTGAACCGAACAATTTTTACTCGGATTGGCTACTTGATTTTTTGGGTTGAATCTTTAGTCGTAATCATCATCTTCTTTGTATTCATTCCTCTCTGACTGTTTTGCGTTCGAAATAGTGCGAACTCAGACAATGCACGCGCTTTATTACCAAAGTGGAGACGATACAAAAAAGAGTCATAATTTTTACAGTACTACAGTTTTTATCAGTGTATATTTCCTGCGATGCAAGTATACGTATACATGAGTATACATTATGTACTATGTAGATAGACATGTAGTAAAATTTATAGACATTGTTGTAATGGTATAAAAAATAGACAAGTCTCATACGACCACACTTACTCGTCTCATATTAGTTTCATTCTCCTTATCGTCATTTTTTTTTTCATTTTCTTTCACATTTTTCCAGTAAAATTGTATGAAAACTGATACATGTTATTGTGGTCATTACTTCACTTTAAGTTGCCTGTGCTCCCACACATTTAAAAACACACAGTTTTCCGAGTTGTCATTCAACCGTACAGTTTCGCATGCATCCATTATTTCATGATGTGTGCTTGTCTCCATATTTATCCAGAAGAGGAGTAGTAGCGAGCATTATATTTTTTCTGGCAATTTAGCTACTGCGTTGTTTTATAAAGGTATAAGAAGATTTTAAGTTGCATTTATTCTTGTTTTATTCCATGGAGCCATTTCTGTAATTTTAGGTAAGAAATCTGGCCGGCTACACTTGAATACTTGCTTGCATGATGATGATGATGTATCTGTTCATTTTTGTGTTCAATTTTTAAGGTCCATGTCCATAAATTGTTCATGCATACATGTAACTATTATCCATTTAAATCGTGAAGTAAAGCAATCCATATAATTATATTGTGTCTAGTAAAAAAATATAGTAAAGCAATAATAAATGGGGATGCGACAAGATTACTACAGACTACTGTGTGCTGTTGCTGTCTCGTATAATATTCAGAAGAAAAAAAATCAGTATGATGATGACATAGACAGCAGCGACAGAGCAGAATATTATGTGCTTGTGCTGCAGGGAGTACTCAAAATTTTAGAGAAAAATAAGGTAATCTACATGCCATTTAATATATAGCTCATACATGCTCACCATGAGTAGCACCAAAAAATTAAAATGGAAGACCATAAAATATTGTCTTGAAGAAGGGAGATGCATGTGAAAAGAGGAAATGTCAGGGAGAAAATAAATACAGAGTATAAAGTAGTCGTTCGCAAGAAATAAAGAAGTGAGTTCTTTAGAGAAACGAGAGAAAGGGAAGGAGGAATCGAGATAAATATTATTATGCGGATATAAATGGATAAAATAAATGGAAACTTGAGTACATTTTTTTTGTACAAGTACATATTCCATGTATGCATATTATATAGATGATGTGTTTGTGTACAGGAATATATATGGAAAAGCCAGCTCACAAACTGTCTCAACTTGACTAGAGACCAGAGAAGTCAAAAGTACATTATATGATGTAATGCAGCATCGTCACAGAGGAAAAGTTAAGAACGGAAAAATGGTAGGTTGTGGAAGTGAAGGTAAAAGGTAGAAAAAGTTAGAAGGCTATGGATATAAACAGGTTAACTAAAACTTTTTTTTTTTGAAAAATCGCTTTTACTTCTTGTTATTTTTTCGTCATGTGTGTAATGGTGGTTACGTTGCGTATGCATGAGGATGATGGTTGAATAATACGGTATTTGTATGATATGATATTTACATGATACAAGTTATTCGAAAGGAAAAACATGTATGTATGTATGTATTCCTGTGTCGTAGCGGTAATATCATATCATCACTATTTTATCCATCTTTTCGATAAAATAACATGCCATTTGCGAATAATGCTGTACGGTGGTACCTACCACATGGAAGTCATGGGTAGTACTGTACATTCTGAGGCAAATCTCTTTTTACTTATTTCCCCGTCTCTTTTCACTGACTTATCTAACTCTCCTTCTCCTGACTTTGACTGGGTGTTTGCTTAAAGTTGAAAAGAATTATGAGCAAAGTAAAAGTACATTGGAAGGATGAGGATGATGATCACCATCAAATATTATATATTATACATGCAAAATCATATTAGTTTAGTTCATAGAGAAAATCTTTGTGTATGCAAAGGTGATTCCAGAAAAGATTTTGTGTGATGATGGACGATGGAAGCTTTACTATTTCAAACTAGATTAGGTGCACACACACACACACACATGCACATAAAGAAATGGGAAAGACGAGGAAACCAAAGACGAACGACAATTTTCTTACGTGGCGATGCTACGACGTTGGAACTGTGGGTGACTCGATGGATATATGAAGAGGAAGTCGGAGAACATTTATCTTTTTACCGGCTATTACTACTCGGGGTTTACTCTTCAACTTCAAAACTAAACGTTTTGCAGAAACAGAAGAGTGTAGTGTAGATAGTACGTACGTTTAGAGAATAATGTGTGTAACATCAGGGGTACATAACACGATTTAAGGAAGGTAGAAAATGATGCCGATATTACGAGGTAGCATGCAAGGTAAGGTAAGTAAAGGATAAAATGTCATTTTTCTTTTTCACTGCCTTTCTTTACATATCTTTTTAGTCCGTGTCCTTTTCTCTGCAAACTGGCAATATGCAGTTGAATGCTTGACTGTGGTGATAGTAATGATATGATATGACTATTATAGGATATTAATACCATGAAGAATGATCACAGAGAATTTGTCTGTGCTAAGGATAACGTTGATGACTTCATATATTTTTATGATGATCATAAATTGATAGTTGTGATTGGCCACCTATTCTAATTTGCATTTCCTTCCACCCGCATCAACATTAACACACAGAATGAAATTAAACTTTTTTTCTTAAAAAAAACAGCTAAGCGAATGAAAATCAAGCTGACCATTAGCAACTGTCGTGATGACAGTAGCTCCACAGCCACCACAAACAGTAGTTACTGCTGAAATACGCAGTGGTGGTGAGAAGACAAGAAACAAAAAATGAGATTATGAGAATTTGAGCCGATGGATGACTGGTGTAGGGATGCTGGTGGTGATGGTCTCTAGCTCGTTTGTTGTCGTCTTCGTTTTCGTCGACCTCTTCATTACCCCCAATGAATGATGCGTATTACTATTCCTAATACTGATTCATTGAGATGTGTTTTTTGTTATGAGCACATTGAAAGACACAGACTTGTAGCGAGACGTGTAGATTGCATTGATATCAAAAGAATGTGTACAAGTGAATAGTAAGCACTGGACCACCACACTGCAACTTCATACATACAAACAAACCATATCTGCTTTCTGTATTTGCTCCGAACAATATTGGCTACAACACTGGCCATGCAGAACCAATGATTTTTCCTCAAGAAGATGTAGCATTCAACAAAAAAAGACAAACAGAGAGAAGAAAGACGATGGTAAAAAGAATTTGGTGTAGTATGCAGTATGAACACTTGTACATTTTTAGCAGAATGGAATGGACAATGGATTGGTTAGCTGGTGGTGTAGTATTTTTTTGTAAAGCTGCTTGTATTTATGCATGAATGCTCTCTGTCCCCTTTTTTCTCTCAGATTTTTGTGCTTTTTCTTATTATTATCTTTCCTTCTCGTCGTCTTCTTCCATGTCAATGACAGTATTTTACGGGCAAAAATTACGTATTCATGCCCATTTACAAGTATCTTGCTGGCATGTATATTAAATAATGTCGTGCATAAAAGTCATTTCTTTTGCATAAACCTCATTATTATTTTAAAATGTACATTGAACATGCACACATCTTATTGGATGACGATGATTATAAGGTTTGCACTATACTTTTTTCTACTGTAAAAATCAAATCCGTTTACGTAATTTCAAAATGCCCCCAGAAAAGAACTTGATGACAGAGAAAAAAAAAATAGTTTAAAAAATACATTAATTTTCATTTGACATATTTTTTGGGAAATGAAATGATGATGCATAGAATTTCGCATTTTTTGACACTTCAATAGCAGTATATTTATGGTTGGTCGTCATTTTTGTGTGTAACTTGTTTTTCATTATTATTATTGTATAATTATTTTGCATACCTTCACGTTTTTCCGTGGATTTGAACTTTTTACGAAAAAAATAAAATCGCACATAAAATGCTAGCCCACGGCACGCTGGCATATTATTGTGTTTTAGTTTTAAACACAGTAGTTCACCGTAGTGGTATGTATGCATTCATTATCTATTGTATGGTATATATCACGTACATATCTAACAACATCTAATGCAAGACTACTAATGCGTTATTATGTACTTAAATCCACATAAAACCATTTTTTTAAGATGCTGCCTTGTCTCCCTTGCAAAAGTACAGTGAACTTGTCTTTTTGTCCTTACTGTTATTATTCTTATTAATATTTTCCCCGAATAAATCATTTACTCGAAAGATATGATCACCATGATCGTCATCGTTGCAGCTACTGATTGTTGCTCCCTTGCTTGCTTGCCTACTCAATGCCACTATCAACATCACCATCAGTGCGCCAAAACTACTCATTGTTATTAGTTTTATTACATTTCCCGTTGTTTATTTAGTTTTACAGTGAGTTAGGTAATGAAGAAACGGAGAATTATGCATGATAATGTAGCGTGGTGGCGATCGCCAACAAGAAAACAACGGAATGCAAAAGAGTAAAGTGGCTGGCTAATAATGTCAGAACGCTACACATAGCTCGACAACCAGTAGCATCTTTAGCACAAGACACAAGCTGACATTATAGCAAAAAACATAATATGTGCATACATTCGGTCCCAACATTTCATTTTTATTATTGCTACTTTACTTTACTTGTTGATTACTGAGAACATTCAAAGTGGTGGTGGTGGTTTGGACTGTGATGATGGTATGGTTATGATACTTTGACGACACGACGACGCACGCTGATGATGATTATGGTTCTTAATGGTTTGTTGAATATTTTTTAAAAGCAATAGAACTGATGATGATGATGAGATGAAACAACTTTAGAAATTCAACAGGAGCAAAAGCAGTAATAAGTTATAAGCATAAATATATTGTTAAATTCTTGAGAATGGATGGACTTGTGGAGTGTGGGGAGTGCAGTAGCTGCTACCTAATATTTAATAGTAGTAATGACACAGGGATGTCTTATTGTTATTGTTGTTTAGCTTGTGTGTGTGTGCATTGTTTAAACATACTACTTTGCTCCCTACTCACTGCCAAATTTTTGCTGAAGAAAAAATACATAATAGTACTTGGGAACAACGGCGGAGAACTAACTCTTATGCTTACCTGTGCTTTACCATGAGATGATATTATGTGATATGGATACAATGGCACCTAAAAACTATCATCAGTATTTGCTTCAACTTATAATTCCCTGTCTTTGCTTCAATTTGACTCGGACCCTCTTGTCCTGTCTGCTTGTAGGATGATGATCACTGTGATTATTATTCATATTATGGCTCTCCGCACGCATGCAAATTTTATGCATCACCTTTTCTTGGATATTAAGTCTGTCTATAAAACTCCAAGTGTTGCTGATAAAGTGAAGAAGGTAGTGTGGAGTTTTTGGAGATATGATACTATGATGGGTTGAGATGAGTGTGAGCATCGGAGCCATCTAATTTATAATTTTTATTATCGTCATGATCATAGCAATTATGTTAGCGTATTTTATGAATCATGATTGGAGATCTTTTTTATTGTATTTCCTGGGTATCATGCGAAAATATCAGTTGCAGTAATAGCCAGTGTTTCATTACTTATTACTTTTTGTGCCATTTTGTGCACAACTGCTTAATTTAAATAATATGGATGATGTACAACATCAGTGCTTGCACATGAATTCATTCACATATTGTTTCAATAGTATTTGTTCACGAATTTAACCATTTTCACCATTTTTTCAAAATAAAAAAATAAACAAGTTTGGGCGATTAATGAAAATCAGCCTAACTGATGACTTTTTGAAAGAGTATCAGCTATCTTGCAATAATATTTTAATACATACATATGTCGGTACGCGCAACAATCAAGAAACGGTCATTTTCTTTTGCTTGTACACTTTAAGCGGAAAGGTGCATTGTTGTAGTATTGAAATGAAAAAGAAATGATTGTAGTGCTCTGTGAAGAACCTTTGTCATGATAATGGGCTATTCTTTGATTATGTTTTTTTTTCTTTATTTTAATTTCGTCGCCGTCTTAGTCTTTGAACTCATTTTCGTTCGTCAACTTTTTCTACTGCACGAGGGTTGATGATGATGATGTCGACCAAGTAAAAAGCCAGAGGACACTTATTAACATTTTGCGAGAGTTCGTGTGACGATCGTGATGATGAAAGGCATGTCATTATTATACAGAATATTTGCACACGAATGTGTACATAAGTATACATGTGTGCATGTTGCGTAGTACACGTATATGTGTCTATCCGAGATGATATATTTTCTGATCATTGTGATTGTTGGTGGTGCTACACATAATGATAATAGGGTTGAAAAGGCAACGAACGAGAAGGAACAAAATATTTTTTTTTGATTATTTTGATGTGACATAACTACTACCATCACTGCAGTAGTCGTAGACGAACGAACACTACACGTAAACCCGTATTTTATTAGATACACGCAAATAATTATGACAATATCAGTTATAGTTTTGTGCCCTTTTGCAATTATAGCCTCGCGGAACGACAGTTAAAAAATAAATACCTTTATATATTATCTGATTATGTGTATATATTTAAATGTGTCATTATTCATTAAATACGTACGTACATTATGTTATTGTTGTAAGATGAAAAAGGACAAGCTACTGCTTTTTTGAAACAAGGACATAAAACGCTGCGTGAACTGTTGGCTACTGTTTTTATCAACGACTAATATTTCAAAATGTCACTGATCTTTCAAAACTGTTTGAACTGCAATCGCATTCAACATTTTTTCTAGCTTTTTCTCTTTTTGAGTTTTTCACAAAAATTACAAAAAGTTGATCACCTCTCTGCTTTTGCTGTGGTGTCAACCATGCATGGTCACTGATTGTTGTGGGTTTAGCAACACTATAATGATAATTGTCAAAGTAATAATAAGCCACTTGATTGTTGTCCCCTTTTCTACAACAGAGTTACTAATCAGTTTTATTGCTAAATACGATAATATTAGAGAACTGCAAATTTGATGGCGACTTAAGAAATAAACTGAGCTAGATGGTAAATGCGTAAAATAATGAACCTGTTTGAATGGTTATATTATACAAAAAGATCAGAGAATTTATTATTTAATGCACATTATCCATTAAAAAATTTCATATCTATCCACATATGTATGTCCGTCTGCCATACAAATAATTTCAACGATTTGTCCATAAATCCACTCTTTTTCAACTAGAGATTTTTCGGTAGGTAACGATGTTAATACATTTTAGGGTTAGAAAACCACAATTCAGAAGAGTTTGGCTTCCCGTGAGTTTCTTTAGACAAAATCGTCTGTCTTTCGATATTTTCTTAGATTTGTTTTAATCGAAAATGCTTTTAAGTTAAAAAATTCTTTTATTTTCAATTATTCAAATCTTTAAAACTAGTATTAAAGTCAGTCAGTATTTCATTTTGCTCCAGCTCAGTTTACATGTAAAATGTATACACCGGATAATAAATAGCGGTGATTTTTTTTCGGTTTGATGATCATTATAATGAAAATACTTAATGGCTAGGTAGGCCGGCAAAGAGTGAGTGAAAAAGCAGTAAGTCTTCAAAAAATTTCCTTTTTTTGGCATATTTATAATCCTTGAAACATGTAAAATAGGATATAATGGTGCAGTTCACATCATGCATATAGGATCTGTATCTATTCAACCTAAATCCAACCACCACACGAAAGCAATAAGTAATAATCATAATAGCGTTCAACTGAGCTCTTAAAAACTTCTTATGGCTTAAAAAGACGAAACAAAAATTAAATGACGTTGATCATTTGAAAAAGGATTTTTTTGTGAGTGGAGTGGAATGGACGCTCCCTCTTTTTTCCTTTTCCAATCGTCATAATTCGTAATAAAAACCATTTTATATTTTTCTCGTCTGAAGAAAGAAAAAAGTTTTTAAGTACTGTTAAGTATCATGATGGTTATATGGCAATATCATTATTGTTATTATTATGCATGCATATTTCTATGTCCAAATTCACAAGAGTAAATGGTTCTCTGTTCGGATCTCTATATCTATCCAGTTTCTCCGTCTTCGACTGCTTGCTTACCTATTCTACTAACAGAATATATTAAAGACTAGTAAAATTGATAATATGCACAAAATAGCCGTGATGATGATCATGACGAATACGATGATCCTCCTTCTCCCATTCGATTCCCTCTCTTGTTCGTCTGTCCACCCATTAAAAATCTTTGTAGCAAATCCTAAATTTATGATTTTATTTTTACCTTAGAGGATGACTACGAGTAGAAAATGTCTGCATATAAGCCTTGTGGAATGTAATGCGTTAAGGATAATATGAATTTTTATTAGTGTTTATTTACATAAAGTATGTTTTTTGGTATGATTTGGATTGAACTTGAAATTTTGTGAGGAAGCAATGTCCACTACCACGCATATCACAAATGAAATAAGAAATGAAATGTAAATGGAAAAGATAAATAATATTTTTTGAATACTGCAAAATTGTTGGTGATGATGTAATGTGAGATGTGGACGTGGGCAAGATCCTTTAAATTTGAGTAGTAATATAAAACTTTAAATCACAGTATTGTTCATTTAAACCGATCAGTGGTTAATGGCATTAAATTAAAACAGTTACGTGAGCAACATAATATATGCAAGAGTCTTCATAAGTCGAAAAATTGACGATAAGACATTAACACGAGCCATGTCGTTCTCTTGAAGAAGGAATTACATATAATATTACACGTAGCCTATTGTTCTTTTTCTGGCTTGAAAAAAAAAACTCGCACTGGCTTTAGTTTTGGAGTTCATTTCTTGAGAAACTTGTAATAAATTCGAGATGGTATTTGACAGTATGAGAAAGATTTACTGAACTTGTTTGTTGACGCGCGTGATGAAGAAGGGATGTACTTTTTTAGCAGTAGAATTTGAAACATTTTTTGTACGACAGACATATTAAAGAAGTGTATTCTATATCTTAATAGATGACTTTACGATGTATTGTGTCTCACAGTTCATACGTTTAAACTTCCCAATAGGGAACGAAACGAAAAATGGATTAAAAACATTCAAATATTTGACTATGAGGATTACTTAAGCATGGACACCAATGTACCACAGTAAATTAACACACAAAAAATTATATTTCTTGAAATTGTAGTACTAAAAACTATTATTTAATTCGATGTGTGAACGAAGACCATTTATGTGTACTGTAAATAAAGAGAGAAAAACAAAGAAATGTGAAGTAAATCATCGCACTGCAAGTCTAAAAACATGTGCGTAGCACCTGCAGCAATGAACCTTTCAAATTATATACGGCACAAAAGTGACTTGAGCGGGTGGAGAACTTCTATGGAATACTGAATTATCTATAAAATAAATGTCATATCGTATAATCATCATGATATGATACTTTTCCAAGACATATTGTGACGCGGCGAAAGGAAGAGGGAACTAAAGCCGGGCAGCATCAACAAGAAGCGGAAAAGGGGAGCTCCTGTGTCACCATGTCCTTCACCAGAAGAAAAGATACTTTTACTTTGTTTATTTGGTCACACAATCTCGTTCGCATTTTTAACTTGATTATAATTATATAACTGCGTCATTCTCATCGATGCTGTCATATCCGTGCTATGTATATGTTGTGGCTTGTCCCTTTACACTGAATTTGTCGGACTTGTCTTTGTCCTTTTGAATGTAACAGTGAATATGTGTGTATAAATGAGTACAGACACACACACGTCGCAGCAGCATCAGCTTATACAAAAATATTGACTAACGGAATTATCATTGTAATCATAAGCATAAAACTTTCATCTGAAACTTTGTGTCAGTTTTTTTCTATTGTCGCATGATCTGATGTAAGCGAGGGACAAGCAGAGAGGGAAAAAGTAGGATACGTTGGATGATGATTCCGAATTGTGAAAAAGACAAGTCGTGATCATTCCATAACCCAGAAGAGCCAAATAGCAGGCAGTAGTAAGAAACAGCAAGCGGCATCCTCATCAGAGCAATAATAATCGTAATTATAACAGTCACAAAGTCACATCATAATGGGAAAAATCTAGAAAGGATCATTATCAGAAACGATAATAATAATAGGACGAGAATATGATGGGTTGCGATGCGAGAGAGATGATGATGGGCAAGACGTAAGGTTCTACCAAATACAAACTATGTAGGTAATCATAAATACAGTACCGTACTGCAACGTCTCTTGTTCTTTCTAAACTCTGTTCCTAACCGCCGCTCATCATGCATTGCAGATTGCATGTCTTTTCTTTTTAATCATAACAGTAATACATAATAACAATAATCGTAACATAAGCAAAAGAGAAAGATGAGTTCTTTTTTTACTATAAAATTTACATTAAATAAAATTCAGAGACGTTTTAGTCAAAGTATTTCAATGAATCATTTTCAAGTACTTTCAAATGCTACGTATTTAATAATTTTTTTCTTAAAAAAATGAATCTCTATATTTCTTTGACTTTTCATTTGACTTCTCTAATTGAGTCAGTCTCATCTTATCTCGATGTAAAAAATTGGGATTTTTTGGTCGTTGTACTTCATGCTTTTTGACTTCCTTAGATGATACGTATAGTATTTTATATGGTCGTCATTTATTTCAATATATTTATACATTTTCTCTCAAAGTAGAGAGTTATGCTCGTATATGATTGGTGTCCGCGTTAATAATAGCAATGTAATAAGCACAAACCAAAGTATATGGTTCTTGTGCTCCCCAAAGCAAAGTCAACTCCCCGGGTCAATCGACGTCCTGATGATGATGACGATCAACACTGTATTTCGACTACGTCAAGTTCGTATTATTAATATTGTGTACTAAGTTCATGCTAATGGTATGCCATGCATATTAAAAGATAAAAAGGGGAAAAATTACGTATTTTCTCTGAATCTTTTCTCTAATTCTGACTCAGTTTGTGCGTCTCTCTCCTCTTCTGTTTAACTGAATGAGTATGTTTGCCAAGTAAACTCTTTTGTGAGCTTAAGATAATTAAGCGTTTTCATATCATCTCATTATAATGTTCCACCAAGCGGCAATGTCACGATGATGATGACTAGAAGCGTAAAAGAGTTAGTTTTGTGTGAGTAGTTAGTGTTTTTTTTTCTTCTAACCAGCGGCATAACATCGTCATCATCTTCATCGCCCTCTACATGAAAAGAAAAGGGACCTATATGTATCATTAAAATTAGAAGTATAGATATAAAGCAAAAAAATATTATTAATACTATGAATATTTTAGAAGAGTTGAATTCCAAGTTAGATGAATGAACAGAGAGATACGATAGTGATGGGTGACGTTACCGACGATGATCATGATATGATATGGGATATATAACAAAACGTTTGGTTCAAAATTTACAGAGAGGCATATGATACATTACAAGAAGTGAAGTAGGAGGAGATAGTGCGAAGGAAAAAGAGGAAACATCCGTGGCAATATTGCATTATAGTTCAGTGCTGATACTCACATGTAAGTCAGTGCATTAATAGGAATTTATAATTAAACCCTGTAACTATTAGAGACAATGTTAAGTCAGAAAAAATGACGCCATGGTCGTTGTGCACGACCACGATGACGATAAACGGAAATAATGTGTCTGCAACGTGCACAATAAGAAAATGCATAAAAATATATTACTTATAAATATGTGAATGGATTTCTTTCATTAGAGTTCCAAACATGATCCATCGTCATCTAGCCGTTTAAAACATTATATAATCAGCATGGTCAAATGTCAAATTACTTAGAAAAATCAAAGACTCAAATACAATAAATGTCTTTGTTAAGCTATTTCTAAACTACACAAAGGGGTAGTGTAAAGCAAAGACCTTTTTTTAAACACGTAAAACATGAACAGGAAATGACCATCAAAGGTTTATGATTAGCCTCAAAGTATGGTGTATTGTGATCTGGGGTACATCGAGATTTTGATATTAAAATTGAAACTTTATTTTTCATACCTACGTTAAAACTTATTCCGTTTGTCTCTGAAAATATTTGTGGTAATAATGCAATAACTTCATAGTTCATTTGTCAATATTTTACACAGAACTTTGATTTAAAAAGAAGCTTTTATGTTTTCATACATACTCATTTCCTACATTTATGCACAACACTTAGAAATAGTTTTCTTGAATAAGATAAATAACATTTATTTCATACCGAATCAGATAATGAGTTAATTCACCATGCCTTAGTGGTTTCGTTCGGTTTGAATAGCGTTCTCCTTTTTCATCAAAAGTTGTGATATGCATAGAATTCAATGTTATGTTTCTGTGTATCTATCTTGTGGCCATCATTGCATCAACTAAGACGAATTTTTTGTGCACGTAGACATTATACATGGCTTCCTTTAATACCAAAAAATGAACAGAGAGAACATTGATATAGTTGTTATTGTTATTATTATTTCATTGCTCATCATCATTATCATTTATTGCTGTGGAAGAATATATGCAGATGCACAAACACACATGTGTACCATGCAGATGATGATCATGTGTCGTCGGCATCATCGTCCTCATCAACTTGACTCTATGCGTTAATATTTCAATCCTTCATGATTTATAAAAAATGTCGTTGATATGGTGCTTTCAAGTGAAAACCCAGCTCATTTTCCTTCTTTATTCTTACTCATACACAAATGCATTCATATTCATTGATATTTACTACCTATGCTTCTTCTGCGTGTATCAAGTTATCATGATAATTTCTCTATTTCCTCTTGACGACTGTACCGACATCGTCGTCGTTTTCGAGGCACGCTTTAATGCGCTATTTCCGTTTTGTATAATTACGGCCTTTTTATATGAGTTTTTTTTACGTAAAGTTGTATATGAATGCTAGCATAAAAAACCGTGCATAAATAATACAAAGTATGAACTCACCAGAAGTAGCAGTAAAGAGTAGTAATTTTCTTAATTTTGGCTATGTTTTGTATATACCAAAATTAAATGAAAAAATAGAGCTAAGAAACATAAAGTAAAGCATCAGTAAATACAAACAATTTTTCAAAAACTTTCAAAAATTTGTTGAAAGGTTTACAGAAGTTTTGATATTTTAACTCTTCAAAATACATTGTTTTGGCCTCAATTCAATATGGAAGCGCAGTAAAACCAATACCATTTCAAGAGCCAATAAAAAATAGATAAAATATATTTTATATTTAGTTTACACGGTTTGCATAACAATATAATAGTGTCACGTATGCTTAACCAGAGGTTTTGCTTTGATGGAATCGAATAGGAACAAAAAAATTGCACGAATTTGCACTTATTGTATAAACTATAAACTGGTGGGCTGTCATACATAGCTTGGCTGGCTAATTGTAACAAGAATGAAAATAATTCAAACAGTTTTGATTCTTAGAAGGTAAAAATTTAAAGAAGCTTGAAATAACTTAAACGGTCATTTTATTACTACATCTTTTTATGACTTATATTACAAAAGTATGGTTGACTTGGTTCAAAAAAAGTTTCCACTCTACTACTGCGTGCAGTTTCTTCATTTTTTTTTGCTATTATTCATGTGTACATGTACCTGGTCCTGTGAACTAACAATAAGTTTGATTAAAATCATAAGACAAACGTATACTCGCAACAGAAGACGTGTTCAGTGAAGGATTACGAGAGGACACGAAAACATTATATTTGAGTTTTTATTCTGCAAGAAATTGGAGACTCTTCTGGCTTTTGTTCACTTACATTGCTATGTTTTATTTTCTCGCTGGACAGAGACCGGATGTGAGGACTTGTTTTTATACACCTGGCTTTCATATTATTTTTCGTGACCATATTATGCTTGCACCCTTTTTTTAACTTGAACGCTACCATCTATATCTTTTCTTCATGAGCATCCCAACATATACATTAACCATGCAGCAACAAAACAACGCATCAGCAGTTCAGGATAATAACAGGCATTGCAACTTGCTGTAATAATATATCATTCAAAATTCTAATAGTTGCACCTTTCAGATTTCTCCCGATATCCAAGTAATATTATTATTATTGCTAAGCTGTTGTGCTTCGACTGTATCCCTGACTTTTTTGTGCAAGAGACAAAAAGGAAATGAGGGTTAAGACATGCTCATGCAACAACTTGCATGACACCACCTCTTCGTTCTTATCAATTCTCAATGCCGTTTTTATTGTTATTATATTATATACTATTACAATTTTATGCCAGTAATTATTATTATGAGCATCGGGCTGGATTATTGTGCTTCAGAAGTATTTAGATAAAATAAAAGTTACGATATCTTTTTTACCGTCCCTGCAATGACAATGATTAAATACACAATTCTGTGATGTAAAAAAAGTAGCAAGGAAGTGTACAAAAATATATTATGCATATTTTTGAAATTTCAACCAAACATGTCGACATGTTAGCCCTAAAATACTGTTCACTTTATTTTTATTCACTGTTCAAACAATTGTTTTGCTCATCTTACGTCTTCTTCTTCATTAGCATTTTCAAAAGATTATTATGTAGAATGCATAATTTTTTCGTACGATAACTTTATCACCAACTTCAGCATATCAGTTTAAGTTTTGTCGGTGGTGTTATATATTTTCCTTCAATATTCACTATTAATCATTAACATCCAATAGTAATGCGTACATTATTTGCAAATTTACGTGTGGAATATATGCAAAATACAAAGTTTAAAAATTCTCGAGTTGTACCCTGTTTATCTGGTAATGATGATATGATAGTAACGTTGATGTCGTTGGTGTTGATGGAACATAACACATAAAAAGCACATTATATTACCTGGTATTTAAACAATTCCTTTATTCCCCTCCTCTCTATAAAATGATCATTATTAGTTCAGTGTTTCCCATTAGAAAAAGTACACATCTTATTACCATACCATTATATAGGTATCTAGTATCTATTCATTTTGAAAAATGAATATATTTTAATATGCTTGAGAAATGTGTACATAATCGTGTAATAATGGCTTGTAAAACACATCATTCTCCTTTTCATGTTGATGATCGACTTGTTTTCTTTCTCTCAACGAGAGGAACAAGGAGAAGACAAGAAACAAGTTTTCTTTCATCATCGCACCAACAGAACATCACATCAGAAGATTTTTTTTTGTTCCTTGTAGTCACCTTTATTTTACTGCTAATATCTCCTATACACTTTTCCTTTTAAGTTTAGCTTGTGTGTGGCAAGATGATATGATACTGATACAATCACTATTTTACTCCGGTTCGGATCACCATCATCATCACCACCACCACCATAACATCGTGATCATCATCATTACTACTACATTATTATGCATTTTTAATCTATTGCCTGGTGCTACCACTCTGAGCGGTTTACACTCCTTCTTTATTGGCTTCTAATTTTTTAATTTTAGCGAGAAATACTTTATTTTCTAATCGAGAAAACTAATGAAATTCCAAAGATATGCGGCTAACTAGAAATATTCCTTATTTATCTCAAATTATTAGATTCTCCATTCATGCTGCTGATAGATAAGGTACAAGTTTTAATTTTTTTACAGTGTACACCTTGATTTTTTTCAGACCAGCAAGATGATAAGCATGACTTTACTTATTCGTCCACTTTTTTAAACTTAATGCAATACGTCTAAAGCAACATGAAAGAGTAATAACAATAACATTTTATTCGAATAGAGCCTTTTTAAAATGTTGTAACATTAGTTGTGTGAAAATTCTCATTTTGTGCTTGTGCCTGACTCTGTTGCTCAGTTTCTTTGAATTCTTGTATGTGTAGTGGGACGATCAAATGTTTCTTTTGGTGCGATGCGATGTTACTGGAACGATTTATTTCAATTTAATAAAAATGTTGCACTTTTTATTCTTTCGATAATTTATTACGTTTCTCTCAAAAACCGCTGTAATATATTTTTGCACAACAGCCTTTAACATTTTGTCGGTTTATCTATTCTGCTCTCAAACGATTTCAGCAACATAAATGCAAAGATAAACAACATGCTCGAACTAGATACATATCTACTATCCGCTAATGCCTAATAATAATGAAAATAACAATTGAAATATTTTTTTAGTCTGGTATGTCTTTCCACCATCACTAGTAGATACGCACAGGTGTATGGATAGATAAGTAATATTATGCTATGTGGGTATCATCATCATCATCGTCGTCATCAACATATCCTTTTCTTTGAATTAATGCTCGTTTTTTTCAACATGATGGTAATGATGATTTCTTCAAGGTTCAGTGCACAAATCTTTTGCTATCATCTTGGTTCTTCTTCAGTTTTAGCCTGGCAGCAGCAACACCAGAAGATAAATAATAATAATAAAACCAGTAAGGTTTCCTGTTTGCCAGAAGAATACAAGAAATACACGCAAAAAATTGTTCCACATGGTATGGTAGTATGATAGCTTGGTCTGCTGGCGGTGGTGTAGGGTAGGTAGAATATGTATGCATGAAAGCGGGGGCGATGTGATGGGCGATCTGATCAGATATTAGCAACAACCATCCAACAATTTGAGCAAGACACGTTTTTAGCATTGGAAAAACATAAAAGCATCGAATCTTATTATAATTACTATACATTGCAAGCATGTATAAATGTGTTGATGTCAATACATAACAATAAAAAACGTTAAACATGAAACAACTATTCGTAATATATATTATTTTACCAGTTTTTAGCTCAACTTGTTGACGTCATTGCATAAGAACATGTTTGTTCAATTGTACTTTTCTACATCTTATACAAATGTATATGTATGCATTTTATATATTTATTGAAAGTTATACGTCAACTCTATAAATAAATCAGATAACAGATCAAATCAAAAATGTAAGGGAAAATGTATGTACTTTTTTCGCTTTTTTACGACGATAAGAATATTAGATACATATAATAGTTTATGTGCTTGAGTGCGAAGTTTTGTGTTGTATTTATGTACGTGCATTTATTTCAAGTACTTCCTGTGCCATACAAAAAAAAGTTGCTGCCGCATATAAAATGGAATGGAAAATAAAAATTATGGAAAATAAAATGGTTATTTATCAGACAATAAGTTCAGAGTTCAGTTTTTACAGGAAAATTGAACGGAAACGGCTACAGATGAGTTAAGGTAGAAGTAGTGGAAAAAAGACAAGATGTGTGAAGGAGAGGAAAATGTGACTTTTAAAAGAAGGTTATAGAGAAAGTTAGAATGAAGTAATGTGATGAGGAAGATGAGGATGGATTATGCATTCATATTACATGAGCATTGTAATACATTTTTTCCGTAAAAAATATAATAAAAAGGAGCACGCGCTCTGCTCCTGGAAGACGAGTTTTAGCTGCTCTGCAAAATGTAATGTAATGTAATGCACCATTGTAGTATTACTGGTGTGTGATACTATTATGATAATATTATCGTATGGATGGATTTTCTGTTTTATTTTGACGTAAAATGTTGGCTTAGCTTTCATGGATATGCATGCATGAATGTATGTATCTTTATGTGTTTTTGAGGGATATGGTGGCTATTTGCCTTTGAGCAATAAATGGAATGATTTTCAACGAAACGATCCTTTCTTTTTCATCGTTGGTTTGGTAGAGAGAAAAAGATGTTTTAGAATGGTAATAACAACCCATATAATAACAAGGGGAAACGAGATTGAGAGAGTGATTGTTAATGTAAAAGGTGGAAAATGAAAGGAAAAGATGTAAAAAGGAAGTCAAGAAAAAGTAAAAGGCGCAATATTGCTGACTGGGAAAGAAGAAGAATGTATATGTTTGGTTTTTGTTGGAAGAAGGAAGTGACGAGAAAATAGTAAAGGAATAGAACAAGTTTTTGAAGAGAGAAAAGCAACTTCAAGGCTCTCTAATGAAATGATACATTATTCAGAGGACTCTTTTCTTCGCTTCTTCTGTCGGCAGTGGTGATGGTGGTGGTGTTGTGCAACATTGGGAAATGGATCTCTATTCTAGCACTTTTTCGTCAATATAACAAACGAGAAGCGAGAGAGAGAGTAAGTACCCTATCATATCATTCCCATCACCTGTTTCTCTGCTTTTCCTATTACGGTTCAACATTCAAACATGAAATATAAACACACAAATATCATGTTAGTTTCCTCATATTTTATAGATTATTATTATTCAGTTTTCTGTGTTGAAAAGAGAAACCAGTCAAGTCAAAAGTTTGCCCTTTCCTCCACCACCACACACCATATACACCATACCTTTCAAGAGAACAAAACATGAGAAAATGGATGAATCGAAAGAAACATAAAGCCCTGATCCATAGAAAGGGGAAACATTTTGAGTGTATATTTGATAGCAATAACAATGACAGGGGCAACCTAAGAAATACGCTTTAAAATGAGTCTTTGGGAAAAAAGGTGTTTGGTGGTTACTTGGTTGTGTTAATAATCTCATTTTCCAAGCGTACCACTCTTCCTAGTGAAGAGCAAAGGGGCAAAATCACCACGCCTTTTACTAGCATCATCGTCATCGTAAAGCAATTCCGATTAGCAGTGAACTTGAATGAACTTGCTTAAAATGTATGAATATATATACGTGTGTGCTTCGTGCGTGGAGTGAAAATGATTTGATGGTTGGGAATCTACACACATTTGTTGGTGGAGGAATCCTCCAGATAAAAGTGCAAGAAGGGAGTTCAAGAAGTGCAGTCGGCGACCTCATGAGCCTCACTCTACAGCAATATTTTTATTGCTATTAACACGGATAATCACCTTCGCCTGCTTACATTACACCCAAATCGAGTTTTAGAACACTGCGGCGTCAAATATTTATTTAAATACACAATGCACACGGGTTCCATATCTTATGAACTTACATTCTTACATTCCTAAAGTTTTAAACCAGTAAAATTTCGATTTTCGTGTTGTATTCCCATACAATATAAAGTCTACTTCTCGAAATTCATTTATCGGAGCAAAAAACATCTTATTTTTTCAATGGCCAATATGGGGATCGTACCATCTTTGTTCTTTTTATCACAGGTTGTGCACCACCAATGACATAATTACTACATTTAAATGTAGGTTGTATTTCTTGGCAAGCTGGATTGAGTTTTTGTGAACGAAATTATTCGATGGCCTCTTAGTAAACTAACTGAGCATTTTCAAATGGAACTATGTTTGGTTTTTACAATTACGGAGTCATATTTAAGCGCTTACTTATCACGTTCATTTTTAAGGAGAATCTTGCATAGTGCAAATGGAGTCGTCCAAAAACATAAATGAAGTTGTGCCCAGCACCTCAGTTCAAAAAGCAGCGTAGAATTATTGCTCTTTACACACCTTACATAACATTGTTTTTAGTGGCAAATTGATGTACATTCCAAATACTCACAAGGTTGAGGTTCTATCAAAAGACTGTATACAAAATATTGCAAAATACAAAGAAACTTTATTACCTCTTCCTCTAGCACAGCAAGTGAGTTGGTTTATATGCATATTATAGTATAACACGGTATACTGAAACGTTCCCATTCACAACAACAACGACTCGTTGCACTTGGCCATTATTATTCCACTTTCCTCTCAGTATCATATTAAGAGTGCAAGTCCACCACGCATACAAGTCTACTTTTGTTGGTGTGCATGACTTGCAAACTGCATCAACATTTGCACAGCATTTCATGAACTTGTTTGATGCGGTAGTGACCCACAACACTTACATACAACCCACTAAATAAAAAATGAAGTGTAGCGTTGATGCATTTCAGTAGTGCATACAACTTGCATTATTACGAAGAAAAAATATATATGAGTAACGTCATTTATCATTCATTTAAATTGCACAACACCACTGTTTTTGTGCGAGATTCTATCCAGACCTGTATCCTTGGAACAGTTTTAATTTAAGTTAAATAATATTTCAGTACAGATACATGGCTCATATTTAAGACTGAAAGTCAACATTTTTCAATTAGGCATTTAATATGCAAATACAAAGAATATTAAATAATCTCTTCAAAAAAAATCAAAGGAAATTCCCCTTTCACTAGAAAAAATCTCATCTCTTTTATCTTGAATTGGGGGTCGCCGCAGTATTTTTTTTCTAACGATGAGTTAAGTGATCAACAAATGAATTGAAGGTTGAAAACAGTGTTTCAATCTCTTTGATGATACCAACAATCTTTGTAGATATTGTGTACTCAGTAATAATTGTAGTGAAATAGCTAATGAAATTATTTTGTAAATGACTAAAAAGAGAAGGTAATCAGCATGAAAAATATCGAGTATGCATGAATGCTTGCTTAAGTACGGTATATAAACACTTTCATTTTTTACAACTGATCATAGTAAAACAGTAAGAATAATGGTGATGATGACGATCACCTCTATTTCACTATAAAATGGCATGTCATGTCGAAAATATGTATAACTTTCGGGCTGTCTATCTCCCTGCATATCATCTCACTATTTTTCCATCGTTCCTCTCATTTCCCGTCACCCTTCTGTTACGCTGTTGCTGCTGCGAACTCTACGATCTTTTACTCTGTTTATCAAAAGCATGTTGCTGTTACAGATGTATGTATTATATGCATATTGATACAATTCACAATACTGCAATGAGTAGACATACATAAGTACAAAAGACCATTGTACTGCACCGTAGACAATGAGTAACGTTTGAACCACCACACGCCGATTATTTCCCTTGTGAGATTTCACCTTTTAGGTAAATTAGGATTTTCCTTGTTTCAGGGTCTCCTCCTCTTGACTGACATGGGTATAGGTTAACCATTCACTCACTCATGCACACAAGGAACATCAAAATAAAGCCAAAATTCTCCAGCATAAAAAAACCCATCGAGCGTAATCGTACTTATGAGGAATGCAAATGAACATTTATGCGTAGCATGCATCTTTAAGGAAGTCAGTCAAAAGTCGTCCACTTAAAAATATTATTTTTATTGGATGTCGTTCTTTCTTCAATCATTATTTCAGCGCACTTAAAATAACATTTAAGAAATGATACAAGATTTAAAAAGAGAGAATTCCTCTCTGCATTATGCATCTAACATAAGCCTTATTCGCGGTGTTGTATGTGTAGCTTGATTATTATAAATTTCTGAGTAGAGTTGTGCTTCGGTTGAGACAGGATAATGTGTAAGGATTTATGCATTATTTAAAATGAACGTTGTAGAGCAACACACCCTTTACTTTAGTCTGTAGACTGTTTGATGATGATAATCATCATCATCATGATAATTTCAGTTATATATTTGTTATTGCATAAGTAAGTAGTACACCACACCACCAGTTCGTTTCGTTTCTTTTGGTGTGTTCCTAGACTCGAATAAAAATTCAAATGCGGGACGAATGTGTAGGGTATCATCAGTAGCGCGTATTTTATATGCTTATCATAATAAGTAAAGAATTCTTTCATTATTTCCATCTTGATATCATTTCGTTAGTCATGGAGCATCATGTAAAAAGCAGAAGGAATATAGAGTATCATCAACCAGTATGCAAAAACAAAATACTCGGTATCGCATCGAATCTCTCTCTCCCTCGCTCTTTTCATTGCATCTCATGAGTATTGAATAAAATATAATGACAAGTGTATATATTAAAAACGTCTCTTTTCTCCGCTTTCCTTGTGAATTTTTGAGTCATCAGGGATGCCATATATCTTAAAACTGAAAGAAAAGGGTGACTTCGCCCCGCCATCAGCATCTTTCTTGTATTTGCATGCATGCGTGGCTATTTTAAGTGTATTGTGCCAATAATTTGTAAAGTGCCGGTATGACATTTTTTAAGATTACAAGGCTCAAGAATACTGGAAACAATAATGTCTGTCCGTCTGTCTGTTTGAGCTCAAAAAGTTAAACATTTAAAAAGTTTATTTAAACTGTTTTTCAATTTTTGAATGCATTATTTCCGACAGAAATGGACACTTTGATTCTGGCACTTTTTTACCACAGGTTCAACTATCGTCTTATTATAATAAAAGTGAGCAGTCATCATTATCATCCTTCAAAGCAAAAATTCCTCACTTTTTAATACTTCTTTCTTCTTCATGTCTTTTCTTTTTTATCCCTTTTATAAAATCGAAACCTTGCAAAAATGTTCTAAAAATATAATTTTTTAGTAATTTTCTAAAGTCAACTATAAAGAAAAAGCAAAACTCCTTATCTTTTTTTGTCCTCTTTAATTATTATTACGTATTCTACTTTTCTGTTTCTGGTATAAAAAATCCGAATTCGTTTACTCTTCATCTTATACACTGCTTTCCTTGAGACACAAATAAAAAGATTGCTTCAAATAATAGCAATGATGATGATAATGATATAAAATGGTAATGGTAATGAACAAAAGGAATTCAAAGAAGTTCACTGTAATTATTATTATTTTTGAGTGAGAGAGAGACAGAGAAGAAGTAAGATTGTATCATTGTCATCATTATTATTATAATCATTACCATCGTGTACAGTTTAAATTTGTATTCTTTGGCGTAGGTTACCAAGAAGAAAGAAAGTATGGGGAATGAGACAGTAGGAGAGAAGAAGAGTATATTACCGTCCTTTTGTTCTTTCTTTGTTCCGTAACCAGCCATTCCAGGAATATAAGGTACTTCACTAAACACAGCTATAGTTTTACTCCGTGTGTCCTTTGTCCATGAATTATGCATTAAAATATATAATAAACAGAATGACGATAACGATGGTGATACAAGAAAGAAAAGTAGAGAAAAAAGGGCACGGTAAAAGGAAGACGAACGAATGATAATAATGATGATAAAAACGACAAAAAATAAGAAAGGTAGTTGCAAAAGTGATACGTTCTCTCTATAATATCAGGGGTATCCTCATCATTCCCATCACCAACACATTTCCCATTATAATCATTAATATTATTATTACTTTGTATTATCATCATCGTCATTACCACCACCATACCAGCAGTATAGTCGGCCGTATCTTACCTGCCACCGTCCATTCAAAAAATCTTCCTCTATTGTATATACTTTTTCAACTTTCTTTTTTGTCAAGAAAAAATATAAAGATTAGATGTACATACATACTCCTGTAAAAATTATATCTATAACACCACCACCAACCATTTTTTTTGTTGTTCTTCGTTAATGTTAATAATAAGGAGTAATACAGCTTTCTCAAGAGGAACTCTTGTGTCTTCCCTTTATGTCTATGTATATGGGCATATAACCCTCATAGCAAACTTTTTTTTTTGGAAAGTTACACAAGTTGACATTAAATTGTTCGAGTAAAAAAAGAAAAGGATAGAGAATGAAGCAGTGACGATGGCGATGATAGCGATGACGATGAAAGACTTTAATTGTGACCTCTCATTGTTACCATCACCAAAACAGCTAGAAGTGCCCCAATGAGTTTTTTTCTAGTCGCTCTTCACACTTTTCCAGCTATATACGGAAAGGGAAAACTTTTTTGTCAGATTTTTACTTGCACACTAACAAAAAAACAGAAGAAGGAGAGGAGGAAAAACTGTTGTGAACTGTATCTTATATCATTATTATTATTACAACAACTCCTCCAAACTTACACTGTTCAACTTTCTCTATCTTTCAACAGAATGTATTTATGTATGTGTGATAGGAGGAGGATAAAGGACAAAAAAAAGAAGAGAGAGAGAGAGAAAGAGGAAAAATTTGATTATATAGTAATAATAATAATTCTGTAATGCTGCTGTTTTTACTCTTCTTCTATGACTGAAGAGATTTTCCTTTGAATTGCACGCGATTTTATGCTTTTTGTTCATATATATCTAGCCAGAAGTAGTAAATAACAGAAAAAATGCTGGTCGTGGTGGCAGTTTCGTTTGTACTGATGTTCTACTCTGTGACTTTTTTGTTAATCTGATTCTGAGTCTGTGCCTGTGAGAAATAAATGGCTAAAAAAACTAATCTCTTTTTTTCCTGGCAAACTTTTTTTAATAGCGAATAGAAATGGCATGTACAAAAAAGAGACAATCAGCTTTTTTTATCGTTCTTTTCCCTTTTTCTGGTGAAGTAGCTGTAATTCTATAATTTGTATAGATGTACTCTTATATACCCTTGTTAATACTGCTAGAAAAATATGAATATGCATTAAGTTGGTATGCATCGTAAGTATTTATGGATACGGATAGTCCAATTGTTCTCATGATGATAGTAGTGGTGGAAATGGTTGTCAGGGTATTAGTTCTGGGTGTATTGCGTACAGAGTATGACAGTAAAAAACATTCCTCCGAATATTTTATACGTTATTATGGATAGATAGATACGAGATAGATGGATAGGCCATAAAAACTTTTTCCTTCCAATTCATTCTCTTTTTTGTCTCACTCTCATCCTCTGCCTTCCTTTCACTATGACCATTTTAAACCCCCTCTCGTCTGTCTTCTTGAATGAATGAATCGGGAAAATGAGCAAGTGATATTATTACTACTATTTGGTAAATGCCTTTACATTCGCATGCCTTTACATATATATACCAACCATCTGTACTCTCTGAAATTACACAGGCTACAAGACAGACTACTATTTTATTTTATCAAGTATCAAGTCCAAAGTACGGAAATAAAAAAGGGACGGGGGAGGATGATATTAAACTGGGATAATTAAGCGTAATTAATTCTCTTTTTAATTGTTCTCCTCCTTCTCTGTCTTTTTTTTAACGGGACGACAACGTGAAAGAAGGGTCTCAGAGAAAAGAAGCACTAGCAAGACTGGCTTAGTGCAATATTTTTTTCTTTATAGAAAACGAATGCAATACAACTATTATAACCGTCCCGATGTTGATGACTCTACTATGAAGATGAAAGCCGCTAGTGAAGTAGTAGCAGTGCTACTTGAGTTTGTCCCCTGATGAGTATTACTGTTATAAAATATGGAAGAAAATGCCAGGAATTAACCAAGTCAATATCATCGTTTTCGGCCAGATGGCTTTTAATAATTTAAAGGCATAAGTTCTTCACTGTGGACCTTCTCTTAAGTTCCTTTAGCATAATTTTCATGCCATCAGAATATATCTTGATGAGCAGATTTTTTCTTGTAATTATTATTGAAATGCATTTTAACGAAAACAGGGAGATCCTTAAATGTGTAAAATTTCCTACTCGACATGAACATGATGCAGTACACGCCCTCAAGGTTTTCTACTTTTTTGAGTAGTCTCCTCCTCTTTACTTCTGACCGTAAAAATGATTTTACAGAGGCCCTTGGTATTTTTTCCAGTGTACTCCGGAGAAAAAAGTGTTTTAAATTTACTTTTCTTCAACTGATCGTCATCACATCAACATCAACAGTAGGGTAGACAGATGATCATGATGTTGGACTTCCCGCACAAGTAATCTCATCAAAACGAGATGTGACCTGTCAGTCTGCTGTTTCCATTTTTTTTTACAGAAAAACGTTACTTGTCTTACTGTAAATTCAACAATTGGTAGTAATGTTGGCACGTCATTGAGACTGACTGTTAAATGCCTTTTTTCACAAGCCAATTCGACATTTTTACTACAGATTTCTCATTACATTTTTTTATTCTTTTGAGTTAGTTCGTCTTCATTTTGATCTCGATGAAGTTTCTAATGGAGAATCAATGGTGCAAATAAATACTAACATGTATGTTTGAAAGATTGATGTAGAATTGTGTATGTACATATTACAAAGTAAACGTTGTGTTGTGGAAGCGTATACGAATCTAATTTCCAAGTCTGGAAATTAGTGGAGAATACTGTTCATATGCTCAATCTCTATACAGTCGGACGAAAAAACCAAGAACGAAAGAGAAAGAACACCACTGTCACTCTTGTAAATTGGATTTCTGTCAAAACTTCCAAATTCTCGTCGTGGTTGTTCGTAATACATGTTTCCCATCATTATTGTGGTTAATATTACTACTTCTTCAATAATAACAACAATAAACTAAGTTTAACATGCATCGTACATAAATATATATTTTTTCCTTATTTCCAAACAGAATAAAAACAAGCGTTAACCCAAAGATCAGATTTTAAAAACATTGAGCCTCGATTTCAACTTTTTTTATTGCTTTTAAATATTTGCTACCAATTTTTTATGAATGCTAGAATAAATCTTAAGCAGCAATACCAGTAGGATTATTATTGGTATACGATGCAATATAGCCCTCAATCACTTTTTCACAGCAAAACGGTAACAAAAGTGGGAGAGGATACTACTGTGATCCTAATAAATGTAGTTTGCAATCTCAAACGCCAGCATTTCAGTAAAAATATATGAGCGACTTTTAGGGTAATTCGAGTAGACACTCAAATAAAATTATTGTTCTTCAGACCATGCAATCTGCATAGTGAAATTTGATTGTACACACCACAATTATTCATCCAGACAATTGCTCTTATAACACTAGTGAAACGGTATTATCATTATAATAACATTGCATATTCATGCAGCCAACATTTTTTCTCGTAGGATGCATATGCATATATATATTATACATAGTTCACTTGAACACAATAAAAATGTATACGAAGAATACCTAGAGTTACGCTGACATTCATTCACGATTATGACAATGATGTCTTCAATCCAGGAATTTATGAACAATCAAATTGGATGGTGGTGGTAAAAACATTCTCCGCCGTCAAACAGTTTTTTATAGAGTTTCCGAAGGGAGAAAAAAAAGTATGCATAAAGAAAGGAAATAAGAAGGAGAGCAGGAGAAATATATATCAAATATATCAATCCCATTTGCCATTATATTACACATGAATAAATGTCAACGTTAACAATATCATGAAAGAGAGTAAAAAATACGTAATATTATTGTTGTTATTATTATTAGCATTATGTATGCATACATACGTAATACATTGGTTGAAACTTATTACGACAGGGACTTCGTGTGAGTACGTTCCTACATTTATTATGCATATATTTATTATCAGAATATTTATAAATATGTATGAATACAGAATGCGGAGAGGATGACGATGAAGAGTTCTTTGGAGTTGGGATATGCAACGAGAGCGAGAGAGAGAGGCATCGCATTGCCCTCTAAAGCTTTACTTTGTTGCACTCAATTTTTCATTTTCTCTCAGTGACTTTCCAAAAGTAAAAAAAAATATGCATATTGGGAATTATTGCTCTTTGGAAGTTTTTTTGTACATTGTCGTCATTTTATTTTCGTCTTTTCTTGTTGGTCGTATTGTTACTATGATTGCAACCGGTTTGCCTTCAAAAATTACTTTGGCAACTGCACACTTTACATGTTGTACTTCTGTAGTCATCAATGAAAATGAAACATTTGGCTACAGAATGAGAAAAAATAATTTGATTGTCATTTTTTACTTAGCAATGAATCATACATTTGATAAAAAGTATATCCAGATAATTTCATTAGGAAAGGGTTTTAAGAAAAAAGTGATTTAATATTTTAAAGAATAAGTCATTGAGCTGTAGAAGATATTTGTTACATTACTTATTTGGAGAAAAAGAAAATCATGTGATAAAGAATATGAAATGAAATAATACCATGTCAAGATATTTCCTAAGAGAGGAAAGAAACTTGAGTGTAAATAAGATTTTTTTATAAAGCTACACAAAGAAACAAGATAACTTTTTTCCCCGTGACGCTTTTTTGTTTTGCACCTATTTGTTATCTTCACTTGTATTTAAAATTGCCGACGGATCTGGTTTGTTTTGTTATTATTATCGTATTAATATTAGTTTTGTTTGTATTAAACAAAAAGGGAGCACAAGGAAGGGGAAAATGTGGCTAATGTTTTATTTTGGTGTGGTGGTGTTGTCGTGTATTTGATAGAAAAAATTTAGCAGGTACTTGCTTTTTCTTTCATTTTTTTATATATTTTATTACAAGAAAAAAACTCATTCCCGGAGCGTGGATTGTACTTATCATATTCACAGGGACACATTTATTAAAACAATTTTAGGAAAAAAATATAGAAAGAGAAAGAGAGAGAGAGGAATAATTCCAATTTTATTCCACGTGAAAATAAGGTTAGAAAAGAATGGGATAAAAGGAATACATGTAATAATAATAATACGGTTTTTACACAGGATTGAACGAATAAGTCGACAACGACCAGGAGGTGAAATGAATGAATGAAATGAATTCTGGCAATAATACACGAGAACATGGCAAGAGAAAGAGGACAAAAAAAACTTGAGCATTGCTTGAGTGTAGCAAGGAGCAATATTATCTAAAAAAAAGTGTGTTTGCCTGTGGTGGTTGGTTGGTTAGTAAGATGAAAAAAAAAAGTTTCATTTTTTTTAAAGTCAACTTGTCGCAGCATTTATAAATTCTCATTTCGGTATACATTTTACCGTAAAAATATGCATAATATGAAAATTTACGCGAGAGCAGAGAAGAGAAAACGACGATTCACTCAGACACTGTATCACACAACACAAGAGAGGGAAGTAATAACAGGATTACTTTTTTTTGGATGGTAGTGGCGGTGATAGTAGTGGTGTCGGTGTCGCATGGCTTGTTATAAAGACAAAAATGAAGAAAGGGAAGCCAGAACGAGAGAGAGTTCTAGACAATCAACAAATTTATAACCCATTGGAGAAGAGAAATATGACGAGTGGAATCTGCTTCTTCAGCGTCACTGCTACTATTACTCTCTTTTATTATGGCTCCCTTGCCGTTTTGACAAAATTAATTTGCAACAACAGAAGACGAAAAACTGAAGAGATGAGAATGAGAAGAGGAGCTAGAGAGAAAGAAAGTGAAGTGGAAATAGGAGCAGCAACAGAAGAGGACAAAAAATATAAAAAAGGTTTGTCATTTGTAAATCATACCGATTTATGTGATAATATATGCATAGCTATACTACTTTAAATAAAAAAGTATATAATGATCCTGGCTCTTTGTGCTTAAATATGTTACCCTATTTTTATTTCTTAAAGCATTTTTTTCTTTATTGTCTGAAATATACGGAAAAATAAAATAGTAATTTTAAAGAGTTGTTACTCTGTTTCGTTGTGAAACGTACTTGATGACTAATGAAACTTTCTCGATTGTGAATTCGGACGAATTTTTTTAAGTGGTTTATAATATTTCAGTTTTCATCGTGTTAAAAAAATCTTCACGGAAAACTTGAAGAAACTAATATTTAAATTCATGTATCAATTGTGTTACTCATGATTGATACAATAAGAGTTAAAATCTGACATAATAAACAATTGTAAAACCAAAAAAGTAATTTTTCATTTATCATCTTAAACGCAAGAGGAATTTCACGAGTGTGCTTAAGAAAGGCCCAGCGACGGTAACTGCGTCTGACATGGTGTGAATTTAAGTTTAGTGACGCGTATTCGTCAAAAAAACTCGTGGTCTTGTACCATTATTTATCACTACAATCATTATAACATTCGTTTTACACAAAGCCGCGAGACTCTATGGAGAAGAATCAAGTGTAAGTCTGCAATAATGCTCACCGCCAGTACTGGCCCATAAAAAGGGAAACTAAGGTGATGTTAGTGTAGTTGTTTCATTACGTCGACCAGAGAAGCCTGAAGTGCTTAGCCTTTTATATTATTTACTCAATAATATCATGATGCCGATAGACAAAAAAATAACATACAAGGGACAACAATAGCTCACAAAAATCTTATAATCTTTCCCTTGTAATTACCACCATCAAAATGGTGTATCCTTTTAGCGGACGGACATTAGTACCATCACAAAAATAAAGTTGAAAGGATGCCGACCGTCGACCCATCGTAAAACAACATTTTACATGGTTTTGATTTTTTCCCTTCATTCAGAAGAATTTAGGAATGAAAACATGCTTCTGAAAAAAATACCATCAATGGGTGGAAAAATTACCAGTCTCAAGTTTCGTGGCATGAACACGCTAAAAATCAAGAAAAATAAAGGCACAAGTTTCAGTAAAAATTCTTAATTATTTTTTAAAGGCAGTGAACGAGTATTTTTTTGTGCACATGCTTGACACGTACGAGGTTGCAGAACTGGAGATTAAAAACTTTGTTCTTATATCACAGTTGCTGCTAAATAAGTAGGCAAAAACGCATCATATTGCAGATTATCAGACCGACAACTTGTCTTGCCATCTCATCTTGTTCTCAATTTCCCCACTTGTACAAGACCAGACAAACGTTGTATTTTTTCCTTCTTTTGTCATTGTTGCGCCTCAACAAACAAAAAGTGTAGTTTGTTTTTCTCCGCTTGTATAAGTTTTTTTGCCATTTATACAATTTAAATATAGAGTCACACATACAAAGAAAAAGCACAAAAATAGGAAAAAATAGCTTACTCACTCCACTACTCGCTAAACAAATGCAAATGCAACACAACGTCACATTATTATCGCATATTGCATTGCATTTCCTTTTTTCTACCCTCTTGTTATTGTTGTTATTATGCAACTGTCTGTCTTTCAACTTCACACAGTAGTGCATCACAATGCAATGGTGATGATCATCATCCGGTGGCGGACCAGAAGTACAAAAACTTCCACAACAATAAGTCTAAAATGAGGAGTTTTCAAGTTATGCCGTAGTGAAACATTGCACATTGAGATTGAGACATTGCATTTTATTTTGTAGTACAAAAGAGCGAAGACGTAGGAGGAAAAGAAGTGAGAAAGTAAAAGTGGTTTTGTTGTCAGAGAGTTGAGCTAGCACTACTACCACTACTAGTCTACTTGAACTCTAACAGGAACAAGTAGCAGTGGTGGTAATGGTAGTAGTAATAATAATAGTTTTAGTGGGAGAGAGAGTACGTTGGAAAATCCCATTTTACAACTTTACTCACTCGGACGAAAAAAATAGCCATGAACACAAGATGTGCATGAGGTTTACTTTACTTGCGTATGTACGAATAGCCAGCAGGCTATTATCTAGTGCCAGCATACTTTTCATACTTATGCCCTTGCCTGCTACAGCGGTACGAAATGATGTAGCAGTAATAATATAATATTGTTATTATTAGGCTAAAGTCGTCATGTGTTTAGGTATGCATGCATACATACTTGTTCCTGTTTTTTTCGCATGATGTAATAGTCAAGTGCAAGTGCAGTGGCGGCGGCGGCAACAAAGATGCATCATCATGATGATCATCATCTTGAAATCAGCATGAAGCAAGTTCCGTTGCACTACTGCATTTTGTGTTAGTACAACTGCCAGTGTTACGCTTGTAGTGTTTCAGTAGGGCACACACGCATTATTCTCTTGTTCATCTTCCTAGTGGTCTAGTCTTCTTTTTCCTCGTTTACATGATAATAAACTGCGTTCTTGTGTGAAGTTTAGAGCGCAAGTTGAATGAATACATTATGCATTTTATTAAATAAGACGAGAAATTGCTGCTGCTGCTACAACTACCATAACTGCACTTACTAGTTCTTTGGCCGGAGCAAAGTTGAATGCATGTATGCACACAAGCAGCTGCAAAATACAAGACATGTATTATGCAAGAGAGCACGAGCGAGGGAGAAGGCGGAAAAACAACCGGACAACGGGATGTGGGATGATGACGATCTGATGATGATGTTCAACTTGGTCTCTTACCACTGCTTGCATGTCAGTGTATAAATGTTGTAGTGGAGCCTAGAAAACCAGTATGTTATATAATATTATTCCGCTCACAGGAATAATCATATATGCAAGCTTTCTCACACAACCTTCTTTGCAAAACATCTTGACCCAACAAAAAAGGAACAAGTTGCTTGGATGGTTGCTATTCTCATGTCTTTTGTGGTCTTTTGAGCTGGACTTGGACTTCCACGTAGGATTAGACAATAGAAAAGGCGGCCAGACGGAGGTCAATTTTTTGTTTGTGGGGCTGTTTGATTCTAATGCATATGCTAAGATGTTATGCTATGAATACTTTGCTTGCATAAAATTGCAATTTTACTCGATTTTTTTAGTAGCTCTGCAGTTTTTTCATAAATTTACTATTACGAAAATATTACGAAATTAGATTAAAGATGTATATTGTTCCATGAGAGAATGACAGATCTTCTGGACAATGATTGGCGAGTTCCGCGGAGCTAACTATATGTACAACTGTAATACTGTACAACTGGAGCTAATCAGAAAAAATGCGTTTTAGAACAGAAGCATATATGTAAAGCTTGATGATTTATGATATGATGAAGATCCTGATGAACTAACAGCTTTCCTTTTCTTTTTTGTTTTCACTTGTTTTACTGGAACGCCTTCTAGATGGATATTGTTCTACCAAAATGAAACTGACAAAGGGAAAGTAAGGGAGAAAAGTGAATAACCTGTCCCGATGCATTTTAAAAAGTGAACCATACGTCCTTGCTTTTATTTACCCCGTATTTGAAAATGTTTTCCTTCAAGGGTTGGAATATACTAACACAAATTTAATGCACAAATAGTACTACAAGGCTTCTTTACGCCATTGTCATCTCATTGTGTTCAACATTATAAAATAAAACATCACATAAAGAAGACTACTACAACGGTGGCAAACGACGTAGCAGTTGCAGCACAAGACTATGTTTTTATGAACTCATCTTTCTTCCGTCGCCCATTCATTTATGCCCCACATTATTATCTTTGTGCGAATATATTCAACACGCTCATCATCATCATCATTGTTGTCATCATGAAACTGTTGTGCAGTGCAAACGAAGAATAACAATTCTCATCGTTTTCGTCCTTGTACCACTACTCTTCTTAAAACACATCGAACAACAGCCTTTTGTACTTGATGCACATCTGGTTGTTTGTGGTGTGTGATGTGACTGTGACATGGTATGTGTGTACACTGTATGTGGATACAAGGTTTAGTTCAGTGGTGATCATGATTACATGTTTGCACACTACACCACGACTGCACTGCACAACTATATCTTGTGTCAGTGCCACCACCGCTTCCACCACCGCTTCCACCACCAGTTTTTATTATTAACGCAGTGGAAAATAGGGAAGAAAACCAGCTGTTTTCCTTATTATAATGCGTAAGGAAAGATTGCAGATTCACTTGCATTTTTCTCTGACAGCTTTTCTCAAAAGAATTTTTTAGGGTCACCGTCGCAGGCAGTCTGACAAGTGCAATGACCAGATGAAACATGGCAGTGCGCAGAGCGCACGCTGTAAACTGGAATTTTCTTAAGACCCTTTTAACTCATTCATACATTCATTCATTCAAATTCAACTCACTGAAAATTCGTAAATGCACCCATAAATTTTCATTTCGCATAATAATCCACACCGACATGAAATAATATATCAGTCCCCTTGTAAGTACAAAATCAAGAAATTACACACCAACTGCATACACAATGCTTTGTCTAATAATGGGGAATATTCAAGTAAAATAATGGGAATGGATCGTTTGTATGTAATAATAATAAATAATAATATGAGGGAATGTCAATCTGTTTGTTGTAGGGAAAATTGTACCGGTGCCGTATTACCATGATCATGGCCATCATGACCCATTCTATAAATAATCCCTCTTTCTCGACACAGACACACAAATACCAGCATCAGATCAGACATTGGGACTCCAGCATCATCAGTGACTTCTCCAAAATTCTACATTACTTACGATTCCGCATACTATTTATTCTCATTGAAAATTCTGCTTTATGATGGGTATTATAAGAGTGGTAATGGGATGTGTATATATATCCATTCTTCCATTCTATTTCAAGTTATACGGCACCTACTCACTACTTCTGTGATGGTGGTGGTGGTGCGGTAGCAAAAGAGAAAGACAATGAACACCATTTATATTACTTATTGATGCTCTCCCACCATGAATTCTGGTAATAAGTCGTAATGGTAATAGTAATGCATTTCTACTATCACTGCTCGTCTTCCTATTACATTACGAACGTGAGCAAAACAACCAAACTAAAGCCATCGAAACTTTTTGAAGAGAAACGATATGCTTTTCACTAAACCCTGTATGTTTGTGTGCATTATTGTGAATGTCTATACCATTTTGTCTTCTGTTAGGATGAAGAGAAGAGGCAACGATCCAGCTAATCTGCCTGTCAAATTATCATTATATTTCATACATACAAGTCAACTTTTGTGAATGTTTGAGGTAAAAAACTATGGACACATACGAAATTTAACGTAACTGTGTGATAATATACACACATTCTATACACAGCTTTTTGCATCATTCCTGATTAAAAAACAAACCATTGTAACGGTTTAAGTAAATCTCCGCAAAACAAAGACAACATAAATATTAATTTTGGAATAGAAATTTAAATACATCTGTAAAAAAAATTGAATTTCGAAAATTTTACTTTTCCCACCATTTTATTTGAAACTTTTAAAATTTATTTCAGGCTTAAGATTCTATGCCTCGAATTACCCTGTAGAATTTGAGTTTTGGGGATAAACTTATAAATTTACACGATTTTCGCCCACCCCCCCGGGGGGGGAAAAGGAGGGGAAAGTCGAAGAAGAATCTAACAACTAAATTCTTTATATTCAATATTGGAGGCCGATGCCTTTAAATTTCATCGCAAAAACATGATTTAAAAATTTCTTATATTTTCCGAGTTATCGTGATTATGGACGTGACACAGACAAATATAGCATTCGTACATATGTAAAACTCTGACGAGTATTTAATACACAACTTGAAATTTGGGGCCCTTTGATACTAGTATATGAAAAAATGGTGTTTTACTTTCCCTGTACGTATTTCACTCACTGTCACTCTACATATGAGAGTAATCCGGAGAAGTCATTACTACATAGCTCAGAGATGAACGGAGGGTGCAATATGTGTATTAACACTCAGACTGGGGACCAAAAAAGGACACATTGATATTTTGTCATTTTTCAAATCAGAAAAATATGCATATAGGATTCATTTTATACATGCATCAATAATAATATTTTAAATAAAACAAAGAATAAAAACTGAAACTGCGCATCTTTTCGATCTCTCTGTCACTTCGGCGGAAAAAGAGAATAAAATATGTATTTAAATTCGAGTGATATAAAATATCATTACGTACATGTACACAGCAGTAAAGTATCATTCCATTTTATTATTCATTTTTTATGATTATTGCTCAACTGAACCATAGATTCGTTACTACATTTTCATCCATTCATCTATACACAGGAGCTGTCCAAAGAAATAGAATAGGGAACGGGATGCATCTGCGTTGCTGTATTTATATGTGATGTGCTCATTTTTAAAATTGAGAATATAATATAATAAAAATGACACAAAGGAATCAATGAGTTCAATTTCAGAATAAAAACACTAATGGCACTGTGCAATTTGAATATTCACTCTCACTTTCTTTCGAAATACATTTACGGTTTCAAAATGTACGAAACAATGCATTGGACAAGCAGCCAAAGTTATGTATTAAAAAAGTAAGGATCACCTTAAGATACGAATTGGTTGGCAGTAAACAGATTATGCAGTAATAAAATGAATGACAAAAGGGATAAAATGCATGGTAGCATTTTATCACTCTTCTCCCATCACCTACCAATCTCCCCATTCCCCATACACACAACGATGCGGGCATATCAGAAGGATAAAAAATGTAAAACAATAGATGATACAAAATACATTTTCGTCCAATCCATGTATCGTTCGTCGTACCATTCTCGTGCATTGTAGACTTGCACTGCAAAACAAATCTATTCATTGGTAATGATAAAAAAAAATAAGCATTTGTGCATTATGTAAGTAGATCTATGTGGATTTTGTGTGTAAATCTTACTTACATATGCATGCATGTACATAAACAGTACTTACTATTTACTACTTTACATATTTTTTGGTGAGGAAATCCACACGAGAACAAGAGTTTACCAGAGTGACTTACGATAGATCGGTAGCAAAGCAACTTCAAACTTACTCACACTCGGAGATAAAATAACAAGCCACAAAAACAAAACAAAAAACAGCTCCCACTGTAGCTTCATTTTCTATTCACTTTACTCTTTTTCCGATCCAGTACCACTGCCTATTTTATAAGAGCTGTGCATGGGATCCATGGATCTTCTTATTCTTCCGATCTCCCCCGTTTTTTTTATAAAATAGATAAACTGTATGGAAAAACACATGCATGAAATTTTATGATCTGCATATTATATGGAATATATATATTCTTTGTATACGTAATATGTAATGTACTTATCTATCCGAAACAATTGCTGAGCGAAACGGGAGGAATACTGTAAGCAGCTTCAGTTCATAAAAAGTATCATCATATTGTAACTTGTCATAAATACTACTACGAGGCGATGCATTAGAAAGGCATAATAATAGCTGAGAGAGAGAAAGAGAATGCAAATAAAAAAGGGAAACATCAACGCGACAAGAGACAAAACAAGAAAATGCAGAGCTGAGCTATGCCATGCCACCGACGTCGTTGTCGACGACAACGACACACTAACAAGAACAACAATACTCACTGTAAAACATACATTTTATGTTAAATAAATATATACAAGTTGTAAATTTATACGTATTTTTAAGTGCAATGTACATACAATAACAACAGCAACTGCAAGTTAGCTCACCACGAGATTGTGTTGTTGCTGTTATTGTACAAGAGCAGAAGTAAGCAGTATGCACATTTAAACATTTTTTACAGTCAGTCAACCAAAAAAGCAACCCTTTTTAACTCTTCTTCTTTCTCGTCGTCGTCCCCGTGAAACGCAAAGTGAGTGAAGTTCATTCATTCATACATTATCTATTTATACCTCTTTTCTTATTCCTCCGGCTTCTTCCTTTAAACGTAACCCTTTTTGCCTTTTCTGATCGTGATCATATAGGAGCAATAGTGGTGGTGGTGATGCTGAACGCTCAATTCAATGAAGGAGAAATGGAATAATATATAAAAGGAGCTGTTTTGCATTTTCTTACTATTTATGCAGATACACACATAACATAACATGACATGAAGGAATACAGAGAAAGAGAGAAAGGGAGAAAGATCGAAATGTTTCATTCATAATAACATCAGCCCAGCTTGAGCAACCCTTCGTTTATGATGAGCCCATATTGAGCCGTGCTGTGGATGATGAGGATGACGATCAACGATACGCACTCTGCCAAAAAATTTATCCGGCCATTTATGCATGTCTAAGTACATGTGTATCGTCTATCTATACATTCAAATCATATTTTCATGCTGCGTTGCTGCTGGTTTATAAAGTGTATAGTGTATGATGTAAAAGTGGCATGTTGATCATATCACAGCCATAAATACTCTTGTTTGCGTGATGTTTTTACTCGTTTTAATATGCGTATACAAATGTATCTATTTATATTTGCTATTTGCCTGAACAACAACAGCAGCAAAAGCAGCCATCATCATCATAAATGACGGACCATTACCTACTTTCTTAGAAATACGACTAAGAAGAGAAAAGTATAATGGTTATCAACATCAAAAAAAGAAGAATTTTGTGTCAAGAAAATATTAGTTTTTTACTTTATCTCTACTATATAAATCGTATACATATGTATGAATGTATCTATTATATGTATCCGTCTGAATAATATTTTATGAGGAGAATTACTAGCTTTTTCCGTTTGCCCCTCTTTTCTATCTGTCTGCTTAGATATTCAAACTCCATTTCATGCTCACATAGCTTCTTCCAGCTCCTTCATCTTTCTCTTCCCCAAAAATATCTTCTTTGATGCAGTTTCTACTGTATTTTGCATTATTTATTGGTTTCCTTTCTATTGTGTCAGGGAGAAAAAGCAAAAGCTATATATTATGAAGAAGCATACATAAACACAAGACAAACATGCCATTTCTACAATAGTCTAATATGATGATCATGATCAGCCTTTCCAAGTTTCCATTAAAGCGGCATACTAGTATTGTAATATGTATTCCTTTTTCTCGCCTTTACATTTTCATGGAGACGTGCTAAAACATCTTAGAATTTATACCTAGATATTCATTTCCCTGTGGGATTATAGTTTCAAGAATTTTTTTTAGGTTCTAATCTTTTTTTATACTTGTGAAGTTTGAAATAATTACTCATTAGAAAAAAATATTTGAACCAATAAAAAAAGCGAACATGTATGGTAACCAGATGAAAAAATGATTCACACACAAACCAAAACTATGTACTACAACGTTTGGTGCAATGATCATGATCTATTCTGCTACTCTGTTATTATGCAAATAAACGTATTTAGATATATAAATATGCAGATAAGTTGTGCCCGGTGTTTAAAAAGTAACGAGATGCATGCACATACATAAGTATGCATACAGGTTGACATATACACTGTTGGAGAGAATGAATGTTATGACAAGACAAGGACAACACAATGACACAAATCGTTATAAATGAGTGTGTGCAATGGAATGAAACTGACTGATGATGAGATACAGCGGTGGATTTTATGTGCTGAATCCCGATTCCTCCTGATCCCATCATCCCAGTAAAGCTGTCGATATTATATATTATGAAAGGGATAAAAAAGGAACATTGAAATATGAGATGAGTGCTTTTTGTATCTACAGTACTGTCAGTTCAGAGCTCTATATCATTATAATAATACATTAAAGTGATACAAAGGGATGCGGAATGATCATGATAAAAAATACAATGCATGCTGCACCTTTTACACGCTTTATCACGGCATTATTTTATGCATTATTAAAATCACTCGTTTAGTGGATTGGATACCTTCAATGATCCGATTTCAATAAAAAATTGTGCTATTATTATTATTGCTTTTTGGTGCTGGGATGATTAAAAGGTGAATGAAAATAAATCCCTAATGTACATTAGTTATTACCAAAATAATCTTACCACCACTACTTTTTGTGAATAATGAATATTGGTATATGTTACAGGTTCGAATAGCGAGTTCATTCATTACCATGTCGATTATTTCATCGAGTGCATTATTATGATTATTAATGGATATTTATATAAAGAGAACAAAAAATGCATTTATTTGGATTGAAAACAAAACAAAAAATGAAATACGAATCGCAACATTTGCATATGTAAATTAACATAATACTAACCGTACAGCCATATAAGCTAACGGATAAGCTTGTGGGCTTTTTTAAAAATATAAATATATTATAGTGTTTGCATAATCTGACAAATATGCACATCTATCGTGGGAGAGGATAACGTTACCTTTGAATAATTGTCTTATTTTCGAAAAACCATGGCAAATTAGATGCTATAGTTAATTCTAGTTGCCATCTAGAAAAAAGAAAGCATACAATTGACCAAAGCTGAAAGCAAGTAAAACATGACAATCAATAGCAAAATACAACTAGCTAAGAAGCAGAGAAATCTTGCAAGTTGATAAGAAGAGTGCTGAATACAGAGGAAAAGATTACTTGAGTTGCAGCCGTTCTGTATCGTGAAGCAACGAAACAACCAAATCCCTAATGAAATAAAAAAGGACATGAACGCATACGATGCTAAGAAAACTGAAGTTCAAGTAAAACGAACGGCCCGACCACACTGGAAATTGTAAACGATCGTATTTTGTGGCATGACTACTTCCGTTGAACATTACATGTGTGAGCAAAAGTAAGTGTTTTACCATGAATATTCTGAAACACGGACTTCAAACGTTTATATAGCAGTACACTTCTGTTCAATTATGAATTGGTAATACAAGATAACATTGCATCGAACATACCTGATTCATAATTTCTGTATAATAGTCTGCTATAGGAACAGGTACATAGAAATCCTTCATGGAAATATCGCACCACTTTCGCTACCTTGAACAATTATAATCATTATCATCGTCAATGAGAGAAAGTAGCCGAAGAATATTGGTTGGATGGAATCGAGTAGGAAAGGGCTGGCTTGACTATTCCGACTGCCACCACCGCCGCCAACATATTTTTAGTCTTTCACTCAGTCAATCTATCTATCTATCCATCCATTTGTGAATATTATGCATGCACGCACACACTGCAAAAGAGAAAGAGAGAGACATACACAGACACAATAGCAAGGAATGGGTAGGAGGAATAAATGGATGGATGGAAAAGAGAGAAAAGTACTACTAGAAAGACTAGTGCAGAAGCAGTAATCTAAATGTATTGAGTAGAATGAAGGGAAGGAGTGGAATGAAAAAATGATAGGAGTGTCTATAAAAAACGAACGATGGTATTGAGCAGTTCTAATATTATAGGACTGAAGCTCACTCGCTTGCTCGCTTCCTTTTCTCTCACTATCATCTCGCCAGTTTTACTCTCTCTCTCTCACTAGCTTTTGCTTTCTCCGTTTTTTCCGGATGGAAAATAGTAGGACTACTGGTTGTGGATGATGATGGTAGCATTGCTCCCGTTACTACTACTGTCATTACAATATTCATGTTTGACGGAATAGAGAAAAGACACGAGTTTCTCCACGATGATCATGATGCTTTTGCTGATGATGACGACGAAAGAAAGCAAATGCTACAGTTTGAAATTGAAGAGCATGTATGATTATCATCAGTAGTCTGTATTGTAAGACAAAAAATATAAGCAATAAAGCAAGCAATATGATTATTCTTATTTCTTACTTTATGAAAAAGAAAAAAAAAGACAGATAGCCAAAAGATACAACACAAGCTGGATAAATTGAAATGTGTGTGTTTGTACTCTCTTGACGAAATATAATGAAAGTATTTTCAGCTTTCAAATAACAAGGGAGCAAACCTATGAGAATGTATGGAGTATTAAAATGATGAGAATGTTGACACAATAATGTGGAAACCATAATGAAAACAACACATAAAATAAAAGGATATTTTGGGATGTTCCTGATGTGTGCAGACTAGACGAGATTCACCATGGGTGTATAGAGTTTTGGGCGAAGAGAGAATTACGATCATGTGGAAAGGTGATACATATGCACAATTGGTATTGAATGGAGGAGGATGGCTGTTAAAAAATAGGCTGGTGTGGAGAAAGGAAGGTGGTGGTGTGAAGGTAGGCACCAACGCAGAACGCTTTGCTCAGACAATTTTTTAGTCATTTTCAATACGCTTATTGCCGATGATTGGAATGGAGCTGCTCGCATGCTCAATCGATTCTAACGGTCAAAAACTTCCCAATCGAAAGGTTCAATAACTGTGTGAGGGAGGGTTAGAAAACCCCTTTGAGGCAGAAAGAAAAATGAAATCAACGAATCTCTCAACAGCCAAAAAAATCGATCGACTATATCTTGCCTGATCGACTTGCCCAACATGCGCTCAAGACGTTCACAAGTGACTTTCTTCAGCGCAGCAGGCAAAAAAATGTACGGAAAGAAGAAGAAAAGAAGAAAGTGGAAAAGCTTGTGTGTGTGTAAGTTTGCTCTCCACACTGCACATTATATACATCCACCCTACCGCCAACACCACCATCACAGTAGAAGCAGCAGCATGCCAAACTCCTTATATTACTCTGCAGCATACACGGATTATACAAGAGATACACACACGCTCACATTTTCCAAGGAGTTTTTCAAGAAAAGCGAAGAAGCAGCAACAGAGCAACAACACACGACTCAACTCTTCTTCTTCCTTCTCTTCTCGTCTTCTCTTCTTCATCGATTTTATTTTCTCCTTTCCTTACACATTACTACTACCACTACGTACACAACGACGGAGTCACTTTCTCTCGCTTTCCTTCTTACATATTTTTTTGCACTATTATATCAACTTATATTACTATTCAGTACATCTCTATTTCTTCTGCTAACAATACACAACACATGCCATCACCCACCACCACTTTACATAGATACATAACATAAGTTATATGTAACACTGTAGTACACATTGTTATATACTTGCTAGTTGGTATATTATTATACATTTATCGCTATCTTTGAACTCTACACTTTTTCATCTCTCAACTCTCAAAGCGGAAGGATTTGGAAGAAAACGGGAATTCATAATAGCATTGCATGTGGCACTAGAAAAGGTAGATCAAAGTATACCTAAATACCTACGAACGTGTTTTAACGTTCAGACACACACAGCTACACACTATTCACCATTACTAACCATCCAAATCATCATCGTCATCATCATTATTGCCGCACAAGGCTACCACTTCAATAATGATGGAGTGGAGAATTTAGTAAGAGCAAGGGAATATGTACGTATTTATGCATGGTTGTGTGAGATTGAAGATCTTGTTATGTTTGAGTAAAAACACCACATATAACAGTTGACATAACAAAATGTGCTCCTTATAAACAATTAATGCGCCTGATTATACATAATCTGTTTTTAAAATTAGCCAATAGTAAAGCCATTCAGAATAACACATTGCTTCCACTTACACTGAATTTTAATGTGTATTGATGAGATTTTGCATTTCATCAATTCTCAAATCACCCCTTCTGTGCTCTAAGTACCAAAGCCTGTATACATAAAACGAAAAAAATTCGCCAACAATAGCATAAATGATTTCGGGTACAAACAAAAGGCATAAGAATGAGCTATAACGTACATCACCATCACGATGATGATCATCATGATCATTACGGTTGCAATAGAGTATGAATATTTATGTATTTGGAAGCTCCCTTTATTTATATTCACTCAAGGAACAAGCTAACAGCATTCAGTACAAGTATGCCTACAACAGTAGCAGCCCAAAAGTTGTATCATTGGTCTCACAAGGGACCACGTAATAATCATAAGATGTGGAGAGAAAAAAGTCCCTTCAAGTCGATGAGGAAACGAAAACGAGAACCAGAAAATAGAAATAACAGAAAAGCCATTTCACTAGAAAAAGAAACAACTACTTGAATACTATATTTGAAACAAGCGTAAATTCTTGTAACTTCAGTATGATGTACATAAAGTACATACCTATATATTTTTTGTATTGTGTACAGCCCTTAAAAAGGATATTATCAGAAATGCGGATGAATTCACTCAGAGTCAGTTCAGTTCGGATACTTGTTCTGCGTGTATGTGTGTGTCGGGAGAAAGTCTCATCTCTCCTCCTTTTCCCCATGAACATCATCATCATGAGCAAACATCTCATTCACTGCATGATTTTTTTGTATAATACTCAAAGGAAAGAAGTAAAATGGAAAAAAAGAAGCTGAGTGAACGAGAAAGTAACAGATAGATAGATATGGATAGATGGGATATTACAACGGAAGCATTGGAGCAATTGAAGAAAAAAAAAGAAGAAGCAAAACACTCTTGTGTTCCTGGTCGTCCTTTTTTCTCTTCTGTTCTTCTGCTGATGTTCTATGTATATTTATGTATATCTGCTCTCCAGAGTATCTTTGCGTTACGCTACAACAAAATACCATGTCAGATGAAGAAAGAGAGAGAGAGAGATACAGTGAGAGAAAACGCACACTCATTAAGATCCTTCCAGAAAATGAAAGGAAAAGAAGAAGAAAATGCCTCTTTGCCGTGTATACATAAAAATGTAGATACACATACATACATACATAGACACTCATAACACATCCATGTATGTGTATATCCACGAAACAAAATGTATTGCGAAATTCTCTTTCTCTTTCAGTCTTTATTTCGTTTCCTTTTTCTCTATTCGATTCATTTTCTCTCTACCATTTTCGGATCTTAGATCCATCTATCCAGATCGTCGAACAGAAAAGAAAGTTTAGAAGGTATTATTACACCACTATGCTGCTGGCTCTCACTATAAGTTATACAGCACATTAAAAAACAACAACTTATAAAAAAGTATTACTCGTCGTTTTCCTTTTGCCGTATCATAACATCATATGGATCTACCATCCATATATTAGTTTGGATAGATATTATTATATTTTTTTACCAGAAAAAAATATTCACTGATGCCATGCCATTGCTGGTACTGCTGATGATGATGCCTTTTACTACTGATGTGAATTGGATCCATCTATCTGTGATGTGGAACTATACATAATGTTCTGGTATGTGACGTGATAAGAGTATATACCTAAATATTGTTGTCATGCATGTATGCATGAGGGTAATGGTAGGGTACCAGTGTAGTCGTGGTGGTGGTGGTACCACAGAGATATAGAGAATTGGAAATTATAGTTGTGTCAGTGTGAGCGGCGGTAAGGCTCTTTTCCTTTTCTATAGCAGTTTAGATTTTTTCTCTTTAGAGTTTATAGCCCTTTTTCTGACTGAATGTATTGCTGCTGCTGCTACTACAGTGAATTTTTATCTTGCAGCTATCTATCTATTTCTCTTTTCTCTTTCTGGAAATCTATTTGAATGAACGAGAGAGAGAAAAAGAGAAAAGGCTTTTTTCTCATTTTTCCATCTCCTTTTTTACTCGTTCTGCAAAATTGATCGTCCGCCTTTTGGGATCTCTCTTTCTCTTTTCCTCCTGCCATTGTATCAATTTCGTTTTTTCTCCATTTCGTTTGCTCGTTGGTTCTTTTTTGCTTTCTGCTAGCATCATCTGAAATCCAATGAAATACAATAGACAAATGAAATGAGCAGCACTAGAACGCATGCTATCTTTTCCGGATTCTGACTGCTTCTATTTATTTTTTTGCTCGCTAGATTTGTTTGTGCCAAACGACCGTCTCGTGCCGTTTGCTGACATTTTTATGTTTAAATGGATGTACACGCCTTAAATATATTTAAACAATTTATTTCGTCAATACAAAAGCAAACGATATCTGAAAATGTATACAACTGCATACATTTGATGCATGAACTATGAACTTAATATATTATACGTTTGTCAATATTCATGTCTGATTGACAGCTTTCACAATGTTCCTAGAATTGTATCTTGGTATGTTACCGTGTAATTTTACACTAAAAGAAGTAAAAAAACTGTGTTCATGGCCTTTTTCCCGGCTTGTAATATTGGTTTATGTTGCAGAGTGATGTGGATGCTGATTATTTTTGTCCCGAATTTTTAATTCGAGCCAGCATCTAACCCAAGATAAAAATAACAATTGTAGCAATCCCGCTGTGAATGTTTCCGGAGTCCAGCATAGCTGTATTACTTTGCGTTCTGTTGTGCCACAACATAAAACTAACTGATGAATATATTAAAGTAAAATTTATCTTGGTGACCTCAACGTACCATGAATATAATTACGTACCGAATTACCTGAAACATGAGGTACACATATATCAATTGGAAAGCTGTAAAGAACATGTGTACTCACAATTCTACACAAACATTATGATTGAATATTTTATTATCTATTATTTTTACAAGTACAGGATTGAGGTCCTAAAAAAATGGACATGCAACAATCGAAAGTATTTTCATTGTTCAATGAACAATTAACTTCCTGCAATGGTTTAATCAAGTAAGCACTACGGTGCCCTTCATTTGATTTGAATTGGAACAAGTTTCTTCGTGATACTGAGTATATTGACTAGTGCCATTTCATTTTTTCATTTATAATTATTTGCAAAAATATATCCACCACTCAGGTCATGTCAAGTATGTAAATCTTCAAATGAAAACCTTAAAACGTATTTCGAACCAGAGCCTGGATAAAACTTAAAAAAACGTAAGTGATCAGGTAAAATGGAAATAATCTGAAAAAGTAAACTTTTGTAAAACCTTAGACATGTCTGTTCTTTTCACCGACAGTTTAATTAAGCATTAATAGGGTATGATGTACATACATTCGCGTACATATACAAGCAAACACGGTACAGATTTGAGATTTAGTTATACCAACTTGGTTGTATGTGATGATAAAATAAGTCAAGTGAAACAATGTTACAAAACATCAATCCATCTTAGCCTCCATCAGGAAGCACGCCATCATCATCATATTTAGCAGTAGTGATAGTAAGAAACCAACACAAACATATTATTCATTCTTCTTCTGCCATTGCTTATGTTCTTGTTCCGTTCACAAATGGATGATAAATACACATTTTTCTCGAGTTCATTTTCTTAAACAAATCTTCTATATGTTCGCGGGTGGGTGAGAAATGAGTGAGATGAAAAAGTAGGCAAAGTGGAGAAGAAAATGTGAATGAGTGATCACGAAATTAAGGAAGAAAAAAAAGTATCTTGGTCTGTTGCTGCCTCTTTCCAACACGACAACATATGGTCATCTTGTTTCCTTCTTCATTCTCCACTTTCGTCTCTTAAAAGATATGATCATGACGATGTTGATGATGATGAACAACGAACAACAATTTTTTCGATTTGTCATTCTTTTTCCCAATAAAGTTAAGTCCCTATCACCACTACTACTACTGCTCCGAAGACATTTCTCACAAATTGTTCAAATTGTAATAATATATATATGTATATATGTATGTGTGTGTTCATCCTTTGTAATATATGTACGTATGTATATGCCTTTGGTATTCATAATTTTCGTTCTCCCACTTCCCATTTTATCGTCATGATCATCATGATCACCGTCGTCATTGCATTAATATTATTATCACTAATAGTTTATCCATCCATTCATCGTTCATTCGTAAAGAACCAAACCTTTTCATTCGACAACAGCAGCAGTTTTCTAATATTTTATTATTATTACTTTTAAATTTTCATTCTCAAAAATCCATCTATCCCATTTTGTTAAGACTTTACTTCACGTTTGATTGCCACCTTGCCTGCATTGCATTTTGTAGGTGGTTATGGTGACTGACTGTTGTGGTATGTACCAATACATCTACGATAATGGTCATTCCATCAGCAAATAGAACGATTGTGGCGATCACGACGATGTAATGATTGTTATTTCACGATTTTTACCTCAGCATCTCTATTCGAAGATGACATCGACAATTTACTTCAAGTTGTTTAGGACAAGATGCAAGTGAAGGTGGTTCCCAGGAAACGAAACCATTTTGTCATTTTAACACGCTTTAACATAAAAAAAGAAATCATATTTATTTGAAAAAAACTGTTATCTCAATCTGGTTTGTAATGAAAGGCAAGGAAAAAATCAAATTGTTTTTCATTAATGTGATTATCATCGGCGTCATCACTTTTTATCACTTTTATTGTTGTGTAGCTCTAGTGATTTTTGATGATTTTATAAACTACACATAAAACCTAGAATAAGAACTGATGAAATATAAAAATACACGGATGCATCATGCATGCCAAAACATTACTTATGGCGTTTACAGAAAATCATTCACATTTTATTTTTATTTTCTTAAATCTGAAGAAAAAATAGTTACAAAATAATTGCTGATACTTTTCATCAATTTTCTTTTTCCTAAATTATCATTTTGGATTCATTTAGAATACTGTGTAGTTTATTTCAGTAGTAATTGTATTTACGTGGTATATGTTAAGACTAGAGAGGAGATACATATAATATGGAAAATGGGCGGACAAAAACAATTTTTCTCAATGAAAACTGAAAACTCATAACTGATTTTGTAATACAAACTTGTAATGTTGGTGGATGAAGCGATGAAGGTATGTGTAAACGTAATTCACAAGTTTTTCCTAAGGTTAGTAAATAGGTGTATAATGTGTACGTGTCTTTACTCCATTACTTCATAGAACACGCGTTATTCTTGTTTGCTGCTCCCCATCTACTATCTACCACTTCTTCTACAACAAGCCAAATTGGTGTCCTTTTAAGGTAACTAGCACCATTTTATTCATGAAAAGTTTTATTCCATGAAGTCTGCAAGTTTGAGAGCGAGTCTGGCGCTGAGATGACCAGAAAATGACCGACCACTACAAGTACCATTATTATAATGCAATGCACTGGATTCTTTCGTTTCGTTATAAAGTCCACCATGCAGCATTCTCACATTCTCAGTCAGCTCTTTTCTTTGTCCTTTCTACACATTTGATATACAGAATGGGACAACTGGTTTGCTTTGATTTGAATTGCGTTTAGAAACTTGTAGTGAGGAAAAGTGCATTCATGCACGAGAATAATATGCCGCAAATGAATGGACTCATGACTATGACACGATGATGAGAATGTTGATGACTGACTGGAAATGTTTGTTTTGTACCGCAATAGTGCACCAATGCCAGGATCACAACATATAGTATCTTTAAACTGGGTTTCATCACTTGAATGGCATACACATGGTACTCATATCCCCGTTTTACTCAAAGTATCCGATAAAACAGTCATCTTTCAGCTCACATAGTCATTAGTTCATTCATAGAATGATTCTAAAAAGAAGGATTTCATTCAAGCCAGTTTGTTATGTGCTCTTAAAGTGTTGTAAAATAAATCACGTGAATGAATTTTACGAGCTTTTGATCACTTGATCACCTTCATAATTTTTTGGATGCACCTTGTAGATGCGTTCTTGCACTTGTAAAGTGTGAAAACATGTTCATAGATTCTGCACAAGATCATAGGCCAAAATACAACCAGGAAATACAATACATTCTCCTAGAAAATTGGTAATGATTATATGTAATGCATTGCATGTTTTCGTTTCATTTTTTATTTTGTTTGAAAACTAGTTAAAAGTTCAGTTGATGTTAAAGCAAATAATTAAAACGATAGTAAAAATCCCGGTTGTCATGCAGATGATTTTCTTTGACGGCTATTTAAAAGGAGTATAATAGTAAAAAATGAGAGAAACTTTAAAGCTTACTTTAGTGTACCTGATCAATATACCCCTTTCCATGAAGAAGCTGAGAACATTTGATGAGTAAAGTCATTAAGCTACGTAGCCATTACTAAAGGAGTACTCAAGTTGCACGCAAAGCAAGCTTTGCAAAAGTAAGAGAAACAGAAAAGATACCTGCAAGCTTTTTTGGAGTATAAGTCCACACAAAATACAGTAGCTGTTTTGACGGGAGCTCATAACCAGAGATTTTTCTTCAGCACAAGACGAGATGCCGATGAAGAGATGGCTGTCTTAAGGCGATAATGATATACAACGTAGAATAAGTCGAGTAGCACAAGAAAAATTACCAGCGCTCGCAGTAGTTAGCTGAGTAATAATAAGGCAACATGATAATATGGATTTTTATGAAAAAATATGATATTTTCGAAATGAAATATAATCTGACTACTTACGCTTACTTCCGTGCATTGTATAGTTTAAAGTATGATTACTGCTTCACCAAGAATATCAATAAAAAATGCGGCTATTTCCCTTCAAAAAAGATCGACGATGACGACGACGTGACAGAACTATTAGTTTGAACGGAGCACAGAGCTATCATTATTTATTTCTCTGAGAAAGAGAGATGATTACTTACTACAAGCTTCTACGATTATTATTACAATTTATGTGAGCTTCTGTTGCTGATCCTGCTGCTGAGATGATGAACATAATGATCATGTTCCTTCCAGTTACTTTTTGTTGCAATACTCATCTTTCATTTTTTTCTTTAAAATTCATTGTCGTCATTTTTTATTGCTTTTATGCTTTACAGTCAGTCATCCATCCTTTTTTCTACCCCTCTCTCTCTCTCTCTTCCTGCTGTTGTGTGCCAGTCATTTATCCTATGCACTGTGCTGATATGATGATGATTTTGAGCATACAGGTTTTAATGATGACCATTGAATTTGTTTGTGCATTGTAAACTGAAGTAAGAATTAAATGCTTCGTGTAGCTTTGAATTCCCGGCACAGAGAAAAAAATCAAGGATCAGAATACGAGCAGCTCACAAGTCCAATGCAGATTGTTAAACCATTTCTTTTATTCTTACTAATTGTTTCTCGCTTTCTTCATTCGTCTTCTGGTTTGCCAATCAATTTGTTATTCTCCAACTGATGGTATGCAAACCGCCAAACGAGAACTACGCGGCGTATCATTTTATCAAAAACTGATTTATTTTACTCGTCGTCGTGTGACTTCACACACGACTGATGATTTGTTCCGAATAACAGCAGAAGACACGGCTGAAAAAAGAAAACTTTTTCTGAACATTTTCAAACATTGCAGAAGTTGAAATAACCAAATATTAATAATATGCATGGTATAATCATACGAAATATAATTGATTCAGTAGATGAAGTCATGGATCATGGCAGGTGTTACGAGAAATAATAATGTCGGCTACATACTTCTCTACACACGAAATTTTCTTTGTAGTTTTACTATTAATTTTTTTTAAATCAATTCATTCTACAACATTGCAATTATGTAAGTGCCTGCGGCTGTGGTGGTGACAAGCCTTATAATATTTTTATTATTGAGTTTACACGTTATAGTAATCATCCCTTTGGTTTTTTTTTGCAATAGGATTTCGCATTCCAAATGGAAATAGCAAAATAAGCAATCTGGACAGCTGTATTATGTAAATGATCAGAATACACAGACATTGGAATACTGTGGAAAAAGCTGGGAGAGTGCCTTTCATGATAGAAATAATGTTGATGATGAGAGGAGGATCAAAGTACACAATTTGAACACGATGACACAAGGCAAGATATGATGAAAATCCTCATTATCGGTTGATCCTCTTCCACTTTGAAAAAGACTAGGCATTTTGTTGGTGACGGCGGAGGCCTGTTGAATAAAATTCAATTTCAATTAACCACGCTACTACTACCACCACCACCAGTATTTCATACCACCACCATAGACATTTTCTACTGCTGTTACTCATTCATTCACTCAAGCTTAATTCACCAACCACCACACCGCTTCTTTTACAATAATAGTAATAACGTGATGTATCAGTTGTGTAGTAGCAGCTTTCAGATGATAATAATAATGACTTCATCACATCACAGCATCATCATCATCCCGAACATCATCAATGCAATATTAGTGTTCTTCTCTCACACAAACACACACTGATTATGAGTGAATGAATCAAGTGCGAAAAAGACACCTCTTATCTTCTCTTATTGGTTATAGTCAAGTCAGCATATATATGAGCTACCATGCCCATACCACCACACCACCACTACTTCTTTTGATTATTACACTCCATTATCATATTATGCATACTCATTTCATATTTTACTACTCTTCTCACAAACTTGAAATTGCTATATACCCTCCTTCGTCCCCTTATTACTTTCCAATAATAATATTATTATCATCATCGTCTTTCAACTTTATTGTCTGCCCCTTTTATTATGCTTGGCCCCATCAGCATCCTCACCACGACATCTCATCATCATTCCGTCGATATTAAGTCTTCATTCATCTCGACTTTAGTTTTGTGCTTTCACACTTACACCAGCTTTTGCTAAAGGGAAGATAGAGTAAGTTATATTAGCGAAGTGAAAAATGGCAGCCGCGTCAAATGCGGTTTATTGGTTGGGTTTCACTTGACTGGTTGCAGAGTCTCTCGTCTCCCCGACAATATAATTCAACGATAAGTGAGTGAGACCGTGACTCTTTACCGCGGCCGTCAAGTCATTATAATATGATCATCACTATCATAACCTTCCTTTTCCTTCTCTTCATTGTGGCGATGACGAGCTTGATAATGATACGCTGAAGAAACAAAGGGAACGTCATGAATGATGCTTCTGCCATCCCATTATATACTTAACTAATAAAATGAATCGATACCCGTCACTTTGCAAACAATACGTCAGAAACAATATTACAAATTGTTTTTGTATGCGGGCGTGCTTTTTATTCATAATTCCTTTGGTAATTTCATTTCATGTCAATAGATACGAATATTAGTGAGATTGCCCATATAACATATAGGTATCTTTTGACTTTACCATCACAGTTTAGTTTAGCTTGTTTTGTAAAAAAAGGTAGCAGATAAAGGCATGATCTCCATCGTTTTTTTCTCCCCCATCTCAACATTCATTCATTTTGACTTGTGAACTTTTGCTCCGACACGTCATATTTTTATCAGTACTTTACTTCGGCCGCATATGTATATTTATGTACATAAATCCAAAAAGTACAATTATATCGTTACTTTGATTGAATGGTAATCAATGTCCGACTTAATTCATCTTGTTGCGACGTGATGTGATTGCTGCTCGGTAGTTCAGCTTTTGAGAAGGGGAATTTGATTTGCCCACAAAACAAACAAT